>VCRD01002335.1:11722-55929 GCA_006783055.1 Trinorchestia longiramus | reverse complement strand
AGAGTTTGGCGCGGAGAGAGTTTGGCGCGGAGAGAGTTTGGCGAGGAGAGAGTTTGGCGCGGAGAGAGTTTGGCGAGGAGAGAGTTGGCGAGGAGAGAGTTGGAATTTGGTAGCTTGAGAATTCGATTAAATTTATCTATTGTTCCATCTTTTATTTGTTGGGTTAGTTTGATGGACTGGTCTATCTTTGTGTTGTTGGCAGACTGCTGACACAACGGAGCCACGGTTGTAAAAATAGATTTTCGCAGTGCATACAGAGCAAGATATTTTTTCTCCTATCTTATTTATTTTTTGGCCACTCGTTCCTCATGCACACACTGATATATTCATTTGTGCTTGTATTCTATAGTGTGCGACTTTGTTCTTAATTGTATCATTATTGAAAACATAATTTGTATTGTTTGCTCATTTCACTCCCTTTCATTACTGGCTATGATATATTTTCAATTTGCTGAATTTAGCTCGACAATATTGCTCTCTAGTACTTTTCAACGACTTGTGTTAACAAAAATATTGCTCTAGTTATCTATGTTGCATGACAGGGAATCGTAGAATTCCTTTTAGCAACTCGTATGGTTCAGAATGATATCATATTCCGCCCTCTATAGTTATTCACTTCACGGACCTCAATCATCAAGATTATCATCCTCTTCTGTCTATAGTTATTCACTTCATGGACCTCAGCCGTAAAGATTGTCATCATCCACCCTCTAGAGTTATTCACTTCACCGACCTCAGCCATCGAGATTCCATCATGGCGCACAGCAGCGGTGCTTCGTTATGGGCGATCCAATGAATATTGAAACGGCACTTTAATTATGCCGTCCCACCATCCATCCTCCTCCCTTTATGTATCCTGATGATCGAAACTTGTCTGTGGGGGCGATATGCAGTTTAACATCCGTGTTTGAAGCGTAGTCATCCATACGTGTTTATCCCTTCAGACAGCGTCGAATTTGCTGTTAAGTAACGTTTTCCTCAATAAACAATATCTCGTATACAAACGTGGCTGGATTGGGGTAAATATTTGATTATTTTTATAAATTCCAATGCATTGTTCTATTAATTGACGTAATTCACAGATAGTTGGAAAATTCCGAGTGGGTAAAAGTGCTATACTATAGCTCCTGCATGTCGACAAACTGGTCTTCGGCACGTCGACGTTTCGCTGAAGCTAACGTGTTCGGATAGAAGGCTTTACTGCTTTAGGATAGAAACCTCGCGGAACAACAACTGGCGACAAGAAGTAGTGACGGATTCATTTGTCCTACACGTGAGTGTGTGTTTTCCCGTTTGTCTATCATTTATATAGAAGTAGTAACAATTGACACTTTGATGGTTTGCATGCATTTCATGAGCTAAATATTTTGTTAATTTTATTGGACACACTGTAGATGATGCTATAATCTGGTTGGCACAATCAATCTTACATATGTCATCAGTAAAACAATAGAAAGGTTACTCAAAGTCCGTATAACAGAAAATCTCCAATCCCAAAACCTAATTACTGACGCCCAGCGAGGATTCAGGGAAGAACGTAAATGTCTTACAAATCTCGATTTATTTGGAAGAGTCAATTTCAAACACGACTACAAAAGCCGTAAACCTCGACTTTCAAAAGCCTTCAACAAAGCTCCCCACTAAAGGATAATGGCCAGAGGGAAAGCGCATGAAATACAAGGCAACTATTCGCGATGGATACGAAACGTTCACTGGTCGCAATTGAGTGATGATCAAGCTAGTCATTTGACGTATGTAACATGAGTCCCTCAAGGGAGCGATTTAGGTCCCATCCTCCTGGAGGGAGGAGACTCATGTTATACGAGTATGCATCCTGTACTCATGTACATGTCACTCATTCATAGGAGTGTGAGTGAGTGAAAGACCCCCATGGGAGCGTTTTAGGCAGGCTCCTCTTCATCATCTACATCAATGATCTTGTCGTTGGAATCATCAGTAAAATCAAAAAATTCGCCAACGGTACGAAACTCTGCCGCAAAGCGTTTACTGAAAGAGACACATACTATTCATTCCGACCTCAATCCGCTACTACAAACTCTGGCAAATGAGCTTCAACATCGATAAATTTTCAATCATGCACGTTGGTGCAACTAATCGGCATTTACAACACACGATAATGACATACCTATTGAAACAACATCCGAGTAATAACAACGCAACAGAGCAACAGCAACAAAGAAATATTGGTATTGTTATCACTGAAAATCTCAAGGGGGGGAAAAAGGGTCAGAAACGGTAGCAGGATCCTTAGTTTCATTGCAAGAAACATTGCAAGAAAATACGAATCAAAGAATATAATATAATATTACTGCTTTATAAAGGACTAGTCCGGCCATATCTAGAATCTGCAGTACAACTCTGGTCTCCTCCTCAACGAAGAAATGTTAATAACATGGAGAAAATTCGGCGTTAACCATAAAAAATGGTTTTTCGACAGAGACGATAACATGTGATCCAGAAATGGCGGCTAAAAACTAACAATACGAAACTTCAAGACATCCTAGCCCTTAAACTTCCTTCCAATAAATATTGCCGAAACTTTTAACCAGCTGCCTGAAAACATCGTTTCTGCTAGCGCTATGAAGGCATCAAAAAATCGTCTCGAGAAATATTGGATGAGAAACCTCCCAGTATTTTAACGTATTGATTCTATATCCCTAACTCCTAGTGCCTGTGTATAATTGCGGTGCATGTGCATGACTGAAATGCCTGTGCGTGAATAAAGTACGAGTATGTGACTGAAATGGTTTGACGTGATTGAGGTTTATGTGCATTATTGATGAAACAGCTGACTGACGGCTTGGTTATCAACCCCAAAATTAACCAAACGGCTCGTTCATGTTACCTTTTCTATTCCATTCTATTCTATTTTATTATAGTTCCAGTCTGTCGCAGTTTCTAGCTATCATAGCTCTTGGTTATCGTAGTTTCTGGCTATCAAAGTTCCTGGCTATTAAAGTTCCTTGTTTTCTTCGTACAAAGCTCAGGTTCTTCGTACAAGGCCACGTATCACAGGCACATCGAGCTGCTGAATGGCTGGTTATAATCTACAGGCTGTGCACTGAACACTTCAACGTTAGGAGAATTAGTTTAATGTTCACTAGGGTGAGAAGTATGCGAATTAGTTTGTCTTGCAGAAGTGGCTATCCAGACATTCCGGAATTCTCCATATTTTTACTTGAAAATGATTTCAAAGAAAAGGCTCGTGGACGGTGGGGTATTCTGGATGTTGTGGTAGAAAGTTAAGTTTTATAACTAATTCAATACGAAAACTAAATTCTTAAGTACAAATACCATTGTAATGCAAATCATCTATCATAATCGTCCACTTTCTTGCTCGACCTGGAAGGCGAACTAAAAAGCAAACAACTCAATCCGTATATGACAAACAGGAGAATTTATTACAAAAATATTCCTGTTTCATCATGTAGTATCGACTGCTGAGGCTGCAGAAGCTAAAACGGGATCAGCTTCACTCAACAGATTTCTGTGTCTAGATAATTATCTTAATCTACGTTAGGCTTCTTATTGCTCGGCCTCGCTGCATGCGCCGGCAACTGAGCGTCTTGGACGGACCAAATCATCTCAATCTAAACTTTACGAGGCTCGTGTCCTTCATTTTGGAAGCGGTGACCATTTACCGACTGAGCCTTTTAAACCTCGGAGAAAAATCCAAGGAAAAGAAAATGGTATTGACTTTTGGTTTCATTTTGAAAGAATTGTCTGGTGGAAATTTGTATTCAGATGTAGAGTTAGTAAATGTTCTTTATTATCGTTTTGCTATCATAAATATGCAAGCAGTAAGAAATATTCCCGTTTTGATGGCTCGCAGGCATTTTATGAAGAATTGCGACTTTAATTTTCACACTACGCTAAGTATAATTATATATTGTAAACAATGCTATGATTAATTTTGAAAATACTATAACCTAAATTCATTTGGGAATGAGCATTTTAGCTTTTGAAGAGTTCATCAGGGGAGTAAGCAACATTTTCCAACATGCGTTCGGGATTTAATTCATGAAGTTTTTGAACCTCTACGAGGTGCGGTGAAATAGAGGGATTGAAGTAAGCTGATCTTGGTATCATTTCTCACTAACATACCTTAGAAACTGTGCTTCGTTCATGGGATTCCGTAACATCTGATAGTAAAATTATCAGCGCATGCAGCACGAGTCTGTTGTGGGTTATTACGAAAACAGAGAAAATTAAACTTGTAAAACTTAGTAAAAGTTTTTTCTAGATTATCGGGTAGTATGGTTCGAATGATATGAAAAATATTTTATATCGCTTTTAGGACTCTGGTGAAACGAGTAGTACCTACATCCAACTTTTTGTTCACACAAAGTTTACATGTATACTTATTATTTCAAACCGTAAGAATATCAAATTCCTGACAACAGTTAGCAAATGACAACCATGTGTCGCAAGCCAAAGGCTCACAGTAAGTAGTTTTTTCAGGGCTCAAAGAATTTCGAAGAAAATGTTCAAACATCTTTCTTGGAGACGAACGGGAACGTGTGATCCTCCGAAAAGATTCTTGCTTGAGCTATGAACTTTTCCAATTGAAGAGATGATATTTTTCATGTTGGAATCTACAACACGAGTCGAGGTTTTAGCTCAGCACAATCTCGCAGTCGGAAAACAAACAGAGCAAATATCCTTGGACTCTAGACGTTCGACTCCTACAAAATGTCGGTGCATTTCTAAATGAACATGCGGGAGTGCATTTTACAGGAACTTCACAATAGTTTCGTATTTATCGTATTGATCCAAGAGTTTTCAAAATTGTTTGTAAAATATCAATTTGCAGTTACGTACAGGTTTTCTGAATACTGCAAAGACTCACTGAAGTCAGTGCACTGGCTTTGCCACGGTGAAAGAAGCTCTGTGACAAAAATTGTCATTTTATTTTCAAAGCAAAACTTCGAATTGTCTTTGCAGAACTTCCAAGTTTATCTGACATTACTACGAACCAAGTGGAAATTTTCTCTGCTTTGTTTTTGGGTAGAGTTTTTGAAGCTGGTTCTTTCATGCAAGTTTAGCTCTTCTCCAAAGTTTTTTAGGATTAAAATGAATATTTCAAACTGTATTTACATCGGAGAGAGTATTGCAAAAGCCTTTTGTCGATCTGAGTCGGACGCGCTTCGAATTTAACCAACTAAGAAAGCAAGAAAGCAATAAAGTTTACGCAGACGTTCGAATAGTTTATTTTCTATTGAGAACAGGTACAGTTATTAGGAGTGAATGCATATTCTATCTCCGTATGAGCTCAAAACATAGTTTTTGTTTCTTGGACTTTTTTAAATCCCTGGTTTTGTTTCTTGTTAATCCATTTCAGATTTCAATTTTAAATTATGCCCCAGTTTTTCCACCTTAAATTAAGCTTCTTATGTCACCCTACAGCATTTTTCATACGTCACTCTTACATCTTGACATCCAATTAGTAAGCTTTGCCACCAGGAATCCTAAGCGAACAATCTTACACTTTGTCTACCAACGGCAACTTTCAATTCCGCCGTGTTCACAGCACGCTAAGTTAACTTTACTAGTAGTGAACACAACGGTTGCTAATTCTCGCTACCGCCGTGTTCACAGCACGCTTAGTTAACTTTACTAGTAGTGAACACAACGGTTGCTAATTCTCGCTACCGTCGTGTTCACAGCACGCTTAGTTAACTTTACTAGTAGTGAACACAACGGTTGCTAATTCTCGCTACCGCCGTGTTCACAGCACGCTTAGTTAACTTTACTAGTAGTGAACACAACGGTTGCTAATTCTCGCTACCGTCGTGTTCACAGCATGCCAAGTTGTTGCTGTTACCCAGCTGCTGTCAGCTCAGGTAGCCAGCATCACGCAAGAAGCACGCCACCGTAACGGGGTCCGCCCAAAGTCGTGTTATGGTGTGTATAGTGAACACTCCGAGTTAACTTTAGTACCAGTGAACAACGGTTGCAGACTCCCAAAGTCGTGTTATGGTGTGTATAGTGAACAGTCCGAGTTAACTTTAGTACCAGTGAACACGATGATTGCAAACTCCCAAAGTCGTGTTATGGTGTGTATAGTGAACACTCCAAGTTAACTTTACTGCCAGTGAACACGACCGTTGCAGATTCTCGCTACCGTCGTGCTCAAAACAAGCAACTGAACACGACGGTCGATAGCGGTGCTGAGAGAGACCCTCAGGGCACAGTGCGTTAAACAGGTGAAGCCGCGCTTGTTCCTCAGCTAGGCCCGAGTAGGAATGTTTATTTGTACTATTTGTGCCCGAATTATTGGAGCTGTTGCTCCGGCGCTCATCGCTCGTATTTGCCCTCTACTTGATACAGCACACGCAATTATGGAAGCGCTGTCGCTGCGTGCTTCATTATGAAGACGATAATTATAATCAGTTTCTATTTGCTCAGAGACTTGTGGGCGTTGTAGAGATTATTTTCCAGTGACGTTCCTGGAAACCGCTCGGAGGCGAGTAGTCCTTCATATCTTGGAGGCTGGAGGCTCCTCAGAAGTAAAGATAGGATTCTTGAGTGCCCCTCCATGGGGGGCCTGTTTTTTACCACTTTCTTGGTGGGCGTGAAGTTTCTCAGAAGAGTCCAAAGCAACTCACTGAAAATAGAACTGCGTGTTAAAATTTATATTTTGGTTTCGTGTTATTTTTCACTCTATGTGAATCTGTCGGTGAAAATCAATCTTTTGTATTACATGTGTGTCGAATTTTAGCACCCAAATAAAATTTGTTATTTATTTAGGTTTGATGGAGGTTTTTCTTTTGATTGAGGATTTTTGTGTATTGCATTGACATATCTTTTCACAGGTTCTTGTAACCAATGTCTGGTGTCTGATGTCAAATTTGGAAGAGGTGGGTAACGAGTGAACTGGAAAGCCTCTCCTATTTCATGACTTTTTCTATTCCCAATAGCATAATCGTATGCAGACTACACGTCCCTAGTGGAGGTAACGTTTTTAGGTGTTTTTATTTTTGAATTATTGAAACAAAATGAAAGAATAATTTCATTTTTCTTTGAGGGGCTCAGCGAAGTTCAGATGGTCCCTGCATATTCTTGGGTCTAACTACTCGCTATTAACTCGTGGAACACATGCTTTTATTTATGTTTTTATGTAGTCATGAAGAGAAATTGTAATTTTAATCGAGGCAGAGGAAGTTTGCTGCTCGCTTGGAGCGAGTTTGTTCGCTGAAGTTAATTCATTTTCTCTTAAATCCAATTCTGGTGAAACTACAAAAATTTCATTTAGATCTCACGACAGCTAGCAATACATTAAGTACTTGAAGTACGTGTGCACGCTATACTCCCACGTTAATTTACACAGTACGTAATGAACATACCTGCTACAAATTACTGTTCAGTGAGATTTTCTTAACCTAACGAGTTTCAAGGCTCTAAAATACCTCTAAACGAAATTGGCGCACGATTTTTTGGGACGTTTCGTTTTTCTTGCGTTAATTGCGTTCTTCGTCGCTCGTGAAACTCTCATTGCCCGGGATGCCTCTTCTCCTCCGGCTGAATTTAACCTTTGTAAAAAAAAAAAATTTCCTTTTCTACATGAGAGCGTCGTCAGCAATCAAAAGGAAAAAGCTCGCAATTTTTTTTAGCAAAATAAAAAGTAAAAAATATTATGTAAAGGTACATATGGGATTATTTCTTTAGTGTTTCATTCAATGGGCCGAAAATGGGAGCAACAATAATTAACAATAAGCGAATATTTCTTTTGGTTTATAAAAAATTTTACTTAATAACGTTCCTGACGTGAGAACAAGTAGTTTACACGCAAATGATAACTTACCAAATGTAGCGTCAGCTAACTTAGAGCTGATATTAACGAACAGATTGCTTCTCTCTGGAGGTCCGATGTTGAATGATATTGCACTAGGATGATGATGTGACAGTTGATTGTGCTGGTGTCCACCATCACATTGCACTGTGGGTGATGTGACAGTAGATTGTGCTGTTGTCCACCATCACATTGCACTGGGGGTGATGAAGTAGCGATAGATTATTCAGTTTCCCACCATTACACTGAACTGGGAGTGATGACGGGATAATTTATTATCAGTATTAGTAATAACAATTGTGCATTTGTGCAGGGACGAGCAGCTTCAACAGGGGCCTCTTGGGTCTCATGGAGGGCCTCGCCACGTGTCGGAGGCCCCCCAGCGCAGCTCTAGGGCCCGACAAGAACTTTCCAGTGTCCCCTCAGGCTGCGTGAGTTTCCGTCCTGTGTTGTGCTTCCAGTTGGCGTTTCATTAATCTTGAAAATACCGTCGTGCATGCAGGGCTCTTTTTAACCCATTAGCAGCCATCGTACTAAATATAGCACGCGTGAAGTAACTCGCATTAGTCCTATATTCTAAAAGTTTCGTTCTAAAGTTGCGCAAAATTCCATGAAAAGTGAGTAAGGATAAGTGGTAATTTACGCAGTATCTCGTTCAGTTAAGTAACTTGACCGTTAAAGAGTCAAGAAAGATTATTTTTTTGGTTTATAATTGTTTAAATTCATTTTATTTACCACAAACACATCAATAACACCGGTAATTATAAAATTTTGCTTACATAGAAGTTTCTTAATGAGAAAAAGTGATCAAACCTAACAAACGTATGAGGTCTCCGATGCTATAAACATTTGGTCATTCTAGGATTGAAATCCATTTGATATATTTACATGTAAATTCCCTAAATAATGTATGTGTCAAGTGTTCACTCTAGTCTAATGGAACATGCTGTTATGGTGGGATGTATTTTAGTTTAGTGCAAGTTCTAATTGTTTATATGTACTTCAAAGTGTACAACATGCGTGAGAGTGTGGTTCAATAATTCTTGAATTAAAAAGAGGGTGTGACGAATAGACGACCTTGATGCAGTAAGTACTCATTAAAAAGAATTACACACCTCATGTGTAAAGTGTTAAAACTCGTACGTGATTATAATTCTATTTAAAGATTATATAATTAACCCTTTAGCGATGAAAAGGACCATACGGTCCTCTTTTACGGTCTTTGGGAGAATTGTTCTAATAATTAAACAGTGAGCAATATGAGGTTGCTACTAGGTTTGAACGCGGCGGCATGTTACAGCGTCGTTCTTTTAGCTGCCTGGCTCTCAGTGTGCTTCATTGCATCAGTGTACAGACGGTCTTTGTGAGCTTAGACGTAGAAACTAGAAAAAAATTGGTCGCTAAAGGGTTAATTATGAACATCATTAGGTATTAAATGAAATCAAAAGAACTTTAGTGATATATAATTAAACGAATACAGTACCTCACTTCCTAAACGTTCGAGTCACTTCTCTGATTTCTTTCTAACTTTTTAAACTTTCTTCATCACTTCTTACCGCTCATCCACAAGTGGTCCTAAAACGACATCTCTGTCCTAGAAATTGTCGTTGGTCAAACTTTCATTAGAGAAATAATTTTCTCGTTGAACTCCTCGGTTTCTGGCGCCTCGAGTTTCTTAAGTCCTGGTAAAGTTTTTTGGCAGTCTCGTGTATTGACCCACCTCGAGGAAAAGGATAAACTTTTAAATGAGATAGAGTTAAAGAATATAAAAAGATAGAGCTTAAAGCGCTTGAGATAGAGGTTATAAAAAAGAAAAGGATAAACTTTATGGAGATAAAGAATAAACATCAAAAGTTTCACGATCATATAAACAAAATTGACTAAACTTTTGTTTTATTTCACTTGGTTAGAAGTTTCATACACGAGCAAACCGTTCACAGGCATGGAACTCGTACTCTTGTGTTGATCTGAGTTTGAAAAATGGGTGAAAAATCTGAAAAGTAGCCGTGCATGATTAACTAGATGCAGGGATTTACTAGAGATTCAGCTCATTTTCGCTTGCTTATTATTACATATTACTCGACTGAAAACTACGAGCTGTATATTATACTTTTTAATAATGATAGCGAAAACTTCACAGTAAAGCAGACAATCTGCATTCTAACAATATTTTAAACATCTATGAAGGGATATTTTTACGAAATACTTGAAACAGACTGTTCTTTCTTAATATTTCTATTTCGAGATACAAATTGTTTTATGCGTCACATGAATATAAAATACCCGAAAGAAATACGGCCGTTTTTCATGCAAGTTATGCAAGCCTGCGAAAAAAACAATGAGATCATCACTCTGCGATTTGGCATGCGTGGTGTTTTGTGTTGCTCAAACCAGTTGCTGGTGGTTCTGGTGAGCTTATTCTACGCGTAGAAAAGTACTGAATGTTGCATACATAAGTTCATTCTTTCGCTATTTAACGGATCCAAATAGAATCCAGTTAACATTGAAACAATCTTAAAGATTACGATGAAAATATTTAAACATTTGCGTTACACGCAGCTCATAACCACGCCTCATCTATGGTGCTCACGACTGAGAAGTGAAAGCGGGATCTCGGTCTTCTAATTCAGAGGTGTTTGACATGTAGCTCTCAGTAACAAATTGCATAATGGAAACCAACTCATAAACTGCTACCGATGAAAGCGTATTACTACACCGCGCAGTCACAAACATTTTCTAATTCACAACTGTAATGTATCAGTTTCGGTGTCCTCTTTTCAGCTGCTGTCTGAGGTTTTATTTGAAGGAGGAGGAGTCTTCACCTTGCATCCATCATCCTTCGTCCATTCGGATTCACACCAATGTATTAGCTTTTATCTCGTTTCAATATAAAATTTCATTAATAGCACCTAGAATTTAGATGCATTCATTTTAAACAATACTATCACAGCTATTTTTAACTGGGTCTTCAGAGAGAAAAATCTGTAGAATGTTCTGTATAATTAGCTTGTCCTATTCGGAGTCTCTTTCTAACAACAGATCTAATAAGGAAATATTTTCTATAACTCAAAGTCGGCCGTCGGAACCGCAGATTGGGATACGAGCGTGAATTATTGATATATTCTTGCCCTGCCTCCTCTCTTAAATACTTTATCATATTGACCCTGCTCTCAGAAGGGCAGTGCTATTTTAGATTAATTTCTCCATCATTTATTTTTACAATTATGACCATTCGTTTTTATGTTGCGTCTTGGCATGTATTCGGTGTCCTTCCAGTTCTCTTTTCTGACAAAATTAGTTCGTTTTTCTTCAATGAGGTTTGAACGCAATAGTTAAATTATACACGGACACATTTATGATGTGCAATATATTTATTCGTGAAGTTTAGGTTGCTTGTTCTTTTGAATTTCATGTTGGTCGCAACGCTCGCTTTTGTTGCTCAGTTTTCATGTAATCAAAAATAATATTGATGATGATAATGAGTACATCTTTATAAAATTTACTCATGTGGAAAACTGTTTCATTAAAAAGACGATATTGTTTCGGATAATTTTGCTCCGCTTACTCTATTTATTATTCATTTTTGTCGCAGAAAATATTTGAAGTTGTATTTTATTCGTTGATATCAACAATATGCTGAGAAAACTGTCTTTAAATAAATTTTTGTATATAGTCCTGCAATGAAGTATTTGATTTGATTCCATTTGTTGTGTATTTTCAGAATCCTTATTTTTTGTATGGAGTTGTTGACAGGCTTTATTTGACAGAACTGAAGGATGTCACGCATCAACATATGTACACTGTCGTAACTTTATACCGTAATCTAGCTATATTCTTCTTTGTTCAGCAAATTGTTTTTTATTTATAATCTATGTAAAACTCCGTGTAGTTTAACCCATCGTCCTTGAAGTGTTGACTTAACAGATTATGAACGATTATATGACCTATGGCTCCCATTAGACCAAAATCCCCGTTTTTTATTTCGTTACAAAGCTCATTTCAATTTTACTGAAATTCCTTTCGTATAAAATAGTTCTGGAACTCCAGCAGCCATTCAGCGTAACATATTCGAAAACAAATATGAAAAATAACAGAGTTCAGATCCTGTCTCCAATGTTCACAGCGACCGCGCAATTTTGAGATGTGACCTACCGCGTCCGTCAGATGATAGGCCTCTGTCTCGCTCGCTGACGCGTCGTTGATAGTCACGGCAGCCGAACAAGCGCTTGACAGTTTTGCTCTCATGGTGAGATGCTGAGCCAGCTGGTACGTTGGACTACGGACCAGCTGGCATGTCGGATTACGGACCAGCTGGCATGTCGGATTACGGACCAGCTGGCATGTCGGATTACAGACCAGCTGGCGTGTTGGATTACGGACCAGGTGGCGTGTCGGGTTACGGACCAGCTGGCATGTCGGGTAACGGACCAGCTGGGATGTCGGGTTACGAACCAGCTGGCGTGTCGGATTACAGACCAGCTGCCATATCGGATTATGTACCAGTTGGCATGTAGGATTATGTGCCACTTCAAAATATTTCTACAGTAGATTACGTCCATAAATTTCATATCACCTATTTACTTCGTGTCCTATTTTTCGCTTTCATAGCTTCTAAATAAATATTTTTCTTGTCATTACAAACATACTCAGTTTGGAGGACCATTTCTTGGTAAGAATAGCGTCTTGCGCTTCTGAGTGAGGGTGAGTTAGCACGAATGAATGCAAGCATCGTGAATTAACAGGCTTACTCAGGGTTGTGCCTTTCATATAATATATGCCTCTCAAATGAAGACTTTGCTAATAGTATTTAGAAAAATATCAGACGCAATTATATTGTTTATTGTGCTCACATTTTTTAATGTACGAAAGGCTTTTCGTTGGATTACACTTGCATTTTTTTGCATCAGTTTTGTATTAGGAGTTATTGTTCTGAGAGATCAGTCAGAACTCTGTCTCGGCTGGTCATCAACATGTCCATCTTCACGAGTCAACTGGCGAAAAAGATTCTAGACAATTTTTTGTATTTACTTTCTAATCTGTTGTGTTGGATGGAGGCTAAAACTCGAGAAGTATTTCGTATGAACAAAGTTTCAGTAAAATTGGAATGAACTTAGTAATGAAATAAAAACGGGGATTGATGTTCTGGTTCTTTGCAATTTCACTTTGTATTTTCTAACACTTGTCTAACTGCTGTCTACAAAATATAGTAACTTTCAAAATACGGTCATTTTAACTTCAAAATGTCGTTGCCATTTTTTACCACTTCTACAAGCGAGAAAGTTCAGTTTTCGTTCTCATTTACTGTCAATGAACGAATATAGTTCATTTAACGCGACGATACCTATTTAAAATTTCCTTTATTGTTAAAGAATTTACGGATAATTTTTCTTGAAGTTTATAAATACCATATTTCCGCACCAATATTTTACAAATTGATAAGAGTTGAGATGAAGGTGTCTTCATTATGACCGCTTTCATAATTTCCCACCATCTTTATGTAACATCCTTTCATGTTGTCAAACTCGTCTTGATATATTACGCAGCGTGTAAGAATGTGTGTAAAAGTATCCGAGCCATGCTACTAATTATTTCATGCAGTTAAGTTCGCTAACTCTGCTAATTTAGTACTGGTATGATTTATTTTGGGACTTTATTGTACGAAAAGATTATCTCTTCCATGATCCGTGTACGTTTGTGTTGACTTATTGATTAGACATACATATGCTTTAGCTTCTGAACAATGCTAACTTTTCATTTCTGTTTATAATTAAATTGGTAAGTATTATCTGTATTTTGAAATGCTTTCTAAGTGCATTTTTGCCTTGCAGTTCCAGCGAATAATTTATCTCGGTAGAAGATTCATTTCCTGATTTTTGTGCTTCGCTAGAGAAAAGATAAACTGGCATTTCAGTTGATGGATGCCACTGCTACGAGCATCCTCTATTTGAAACCAAAAAAACTTCTTTCAGACTTATTTTAAACCCAGACTTGATGATTGACTTTAGCAGCTGTGGAGAAATCTTTTCATGAAAAGAAAGTCGCGGACTCGGACGAAAAATGACGTGGGTTTAATCTAGCATGAAAATTAAACGTTTATTCAGGTATTGTCCGGGTTTTGTTTGATGATTTATTCCGTTTTCTTTTTGCAGGAAAGTATCGGACAGCCAAATTGATTTCTTCAAGATGCTGGACGAGAGAATTGAAAACGTGAGTACTTATTTCTGCCTTGCATGACGTACTGTGGACAAGATTTTAATAACTCCAGCAGTCCTATGAGTGGGATGTGCATAGCACATGTTCACGATTCCAAATAGATAATTGTTGATAAATTTTCATCTCATGAGAATTCCAAAGTTGGCATTTCAAAAACGTTCATTTATTAGATAGTAGATCATAACATTCATTTTCAATATTTCAGCCGTTCCAAATCAAGGAAAATAATATAAGAGTAGATAACTACGTGACATGAGGTTGAGGAGAGAAGGGAAGATCACAAGTATGAGCTTCTGGAAGACTTTGTGCTTGTCTGTGAGGCCTGTGGTGACTTCAACTTGTGTTACAATGAGAATAAATATACCTAGGAGTTTGGTGTCACGAGGGCAGCCTTTTTAAATGTCTTGCCGTTTTTCACGCTTTTTAAAATGATGTTAAGCCAACTGTGTGAACTCCACGTAAACATTCTTTTTAAACTATTTGTTCTTCTGTTTTCGATACTTCGAGTCTTTATTTGCTTGCGTTTCATGCCTGAACCCCTATTATTCAATATTTATGCCGCTATGAATTCAAACCTTCTGAAAGTTCCGGTCTAAAAAAATTTCCTCTTTGTATCTCTTGGGTATAAACTGTGCATGTATTATGAATAATATAGTTATCTCAACATTGTGAAACTTTCATTTGAATAGGTTTCATAAGCAGTGCGTATGTTATGAATGTTGTTCATCTGAACTTTGTAAAAGTTCTGCAAGTAGAGGGTATGTTATGACAGATATTCGTCTCAACCTAGTAAAAGAAACATAAGCAGTGCGTAAGTTATGAGTGATATTCATCTCAACCTTGTAAAAGAAACATAAGCAGTGCGTACGTTATGAGTGATATTCATCTCAACCTTGTAAAAGAAACATAAGCAGTGCGTACGTTATGAGTGATATTCATCTTAACCTTGTAAAAACTACGTTAGCTGGATGCATATCATGAAAGATGTTTCCCTCAGGGTCCAGACGATGAGAGTGTGAACGAGGCGCGTTGTAAGCTGTTCTCACGGTCAACCTCTGACGGAGAGCACCGGCATGGGCCTCCCACCACCGGTGGCGATCATCCGTCAGCTCTCTACAGAAGGTGGAGTGCGTCCAAGATAACTAACCCCAGAACTCCTTCTTCCCCCGATGAACACGGCTCCAACACAATGAGGTGGGTTGTTGCCGGACCTTCTCGAGTTCTATCGTCTTGTGGATCGAAAGGTGCTCTCAGAGTTATACGTTAACAAGGATTTGAGTATCGTGATTCAAGATTATTTGAATAATTCATCTAAAAAATTGGATGCTATCGAGAACACAACATTGTTATACGTGTGTATATATAAGCAAGAAAGACTGTTAAAATAACGTTTTTTATGACGTTTCTTGGAAATGTATTTGGTTTTTAATTTGTCCTATTGGGGAGGGGATGCGTGAATGAGAGATTTTTGTCATGAATTAATTGTTTGAATTGCGACTTCCGAATCGTCAATATTGATGTGTTGCTTTACAGTTTCAATTTCATTTATCAAATTTTCCCTGAATTGAATAGCAATTGAGAGGAAAGTTGAATTAGAAACAATCAAGATGTACGTATCTCAGAAACATAATATCCTCACATAATATCTTGAGGCTAAATTATCACTTTTAGTTCTCAGACCTCCATGATTTTTACTTAGCAAAGACTTGGATGAAAAACTTCAACATTTAATTTAAGGTTTCGATATAAAGAAAACGAACAGATTTATGAGTTCAATGTTTTGATCTCCTCGCTGTCGTTTTTGCTGTCTTCTTAAAAATAGCGATTGACCGTCTTCAGAGTCTCGTAATTTTGTCAACAATGACTGAAGAAATACGACCGAGGGAACTCTGAAGTCGCCATATTTCTCCTGGGATCTTGAACGCATTTGGCTGACCTCTCTGTTGAATAAAAATGTTCTCACGATGCAACCACTCGTTTAACATATCCTAATAAAATTCTAATTCTTGGTTGAAAAGTCTACTATATGGAGGAATGCTTTCAATGACATTTCTCGATATGGAATGACATTTTCTCTAAACTTTTTAGTTTTTGTAGGGAATTGTAGGTGAAGTTCTAGCGAAACGTTGAGGTGGATTTGTAACTTCAACGTAAAAACTGGACAATGCGAAATATATTTTTTCTGCCTCTCAGTTTCCGGTTTCTAGAAACGTCAGTTTTACGAAGAAGCTATGCCCCGTCCCTGCTCCCGTATATATATTTTCTACTTTAAGTGTAAAGCTTCATAAAAACAACCTTTTAAAAAAATTGTCCACTGCGTTACTCCTCTGCGTTTGATTTATTGCCTGCAGAGGGCCAGCAAATACTAGCATGAAAGTTAAATTAATGTGCGTCCTTTTTTTGCTAAATGTTTGCTCTTCTTATCGAGTTGGATTAGAGGATCCATCAAAAACGTGATTGTGATTTACTACAATAGAACTAAGATTGTGGCTCAACAGGACACAAATACATTTTGACGCTTGAAATTTTTTGTATGAACAATGATTTTTTGAAGGATTCTGTTGTGCTTGGGTAGAATTTTTTTTTACTTCTCAAGCTTTTTTACGTTTGTCTAACTGACCACTTTTTAAAACACTTATCTACATAGCAACCAGTGCTATGGCGAATAATTTCCGTCCTTTTTTGTTTCACGATAACATTGTTAGTAAAAGATGTCGGAACAAGCTAACGGAAAATTTGTCAATAAAAGAATTATTTCAAGATGCAACTACCAAGTTTGAATCTTTGACAGTAAATTAAAGAACATTTCAACTTGCATTGTCAACCTGTAGCGTCCTAGTTTGTATCAATTAATCAGACCCTTTGTGAGATTACTGTCGATCTGCTCTCGAGAAATAAATCGTTGAAAATTAAATATAAGCAGATATCAGAGACTGCTGGTAAATTTACATTTATAAAAGGTTTCCTGTTGGCTCACTGTTTAGATACGCTGGAATTTCGAGTTATATTTTATCATTGTTCTGGTCTTTATCAGATTGTGTGTTCTGCCTCATATCAGCTGAGGCAAACGAGAGCGTGCATGTTGGCTTCTTTGCTGATGTTATGCTACTATAATGCTCATTAATTCTGGGTGATTGAAATATGTCAGTAATTTAAGTATTTTATGTTTCTTTAAAATGTACGAGTACTTTGCAATTCTTTTTCTGCTTAAATGTTTAAATAGTAATATCAAGTCAACGAACGCTTGAGTACATTTCTCCTAACGATATTAGAATTACTATTTTTAGTTTGCATGTGTAGTTTCTTTTCCTTCTCACATTATTCCATTGCTAACTTTCGACATACAACAACTGAAACATTCTTTTCACCTGTGAAGTATTTCATAAACTAAAATTACTGCCGCACATTCTTGCTGACTTAACAATACAAAGCAAATACAGTCAATTGAAATTTAGGTTAAATATTGATGCTCGTAGAGCCAATGCTTGGAGAGCAGAACAGGTTTAAAAATCTATAGAAATAACCTGTCATCAAGCCCCTCAATGGAGACCTGCTAGTGCATTGTAATCAATGCGTGAGTAGAGTGGAAGTTAGTCCAGCATTGTGAGAGTCATTGTCATATTCACGGGGCGTTTGCCGTTTCCTAGTATATCGACATAAATACTGAAGACACGTCGACATAAAATCTGTACACTGATTCTGCAGTCACATCAGTTTAGCACCGCGTGTGTACATCAGTTCAGTGCAGCGTGTGTATATCAGTTCAGTAACGCGCGTGTGTATATCAGTTCAGTAACGCGCGTGTGTATATCAGTTCAGTAACGCGTGTGTATATCAGTTCAGTAACGCGTGTGTACATCAGTTCAGTAACGCGTGTGTACATCAGTTCAGTAACGCGTGTGTACATTAGTTCAGTAACGCGTGTGTACATTAGTTCAGTAACGCGTGTGTACATCAGTTCAGTAACGCGCGTGTGTATACATCAGTTCAGTAACGCGCGTGTGTATACATCAGTTCAGTAACGCGCGTGTGTACATCAGCTCATTACCGCGTGTGTACATCAGCTCATTACCGCGCGTGTACATCAGTTCAGTACCGCGTGTGTACATCAGTTCAGTAACGCGCGTGTGTACATCAGCTCATTACCGCGTGTGTACATCAATTAAGTACAGCAGATGTACAGTGGCACTTACATGTGATGACAGAGTCTCGGACGTGGAGGAAGAGGATGATGCCATCGCCCGCTCGGCGTCTGCTCCGGCGCCTCACACCAGAGACCTCAGCTCTGCTCATGATGCAATCCTAGAAACGAGTTCTTGACAATTCTAGAACTCCAGATTTTTACGGCGTATTGAGCCTTCAACTAACAAGTAAAACTGAGTTTTTGCAACTTCAGAGTTATGCATTCTGCACAAAAACTGCACTTCACTGCCGTTGGACGAGATTGTAAATACACTACGTCGTGCGTGCTTATTTTGTTCATCTTGTTTGCTCTTTGACTGTATTTTTAAAATGCAAGTTATGCCTAAAGATAAGCATGTATTGGGTGCTGCTTCTCTGTACATGTATGACATAGGTACCAATATAGAGAAGTTCATTTTGAGTAGTGCAGTTCGTGTAGTGAATTCATTCAACCAGATGCCGACCGAAGTATTCTAATTTTACCCATTCCTTAGAATACATCTGCACATAATATGCGCTGTGAGTTGCTGTAAATTCCTTTCTGTTATTGCTTCATTCCTTTCAGGAATCGATGCACTTTTTCTTCACGAGGATCTTGAGGATTTCATTTTTGGGTTCGTTTAAAATAACATTGTTGGTCTGAGTCCTTGGTCTTTTGGAACTGTATTCTATTGCACTTCTTTTCGTACTCTTTATTAGTCATTTGCATATCGTTATTTTAAAAATTGTTTTCTATTCGTTTTCTCTTTTTTTCGAGTGTGATGCTTTTACGATGAATAAGAAAGTGAAATATATGATATGTTCAATAGAAACTAATGGGCTTGCTTAATTTAAATTGGAACATTGGAATTAACCTTCAAGGCATCGTGCTGTGTACAGCTCACCAACTGCACAAATATTATGCATTCTTTTTCACTAGGTTTGCCACCGTCATTTATTACTTTCTTTCACATCTGCACAGTAGCTGTCGTGTGAAAAAAATTCGTAGCTCTCTGATGGATTACTTAAGTGAGTAAACCATTAGTTACTTTTGATCAGTAAAATTCTAGTTTGAATGTATTGGAAGAACATACTGGTGAGCTCTTCCTTGAATGGCGGTGTTCAGTCTCATGAATGTCGTTTGTTTCGTTTGTGAATTAAATTATTCTACTAACATTTTCTGGGTATAAACCCCAGTCTAACGTAGCATTTGTGTCTCATATCGACTTTCTCTTTTCTTTGTTCTCAACTTGAAAAAAATAAACGATTTTGTTGATGTATATAAGAATTTTTATCTCTTCCCTCAGGGTATGGTTTTCACGAATTTCTGCTGGAGTTTTAGCTGTATTAAAAATTATGCTATGCTCTGAACTTTCATTTTCTGGTAAAAATATCATAATACTGACTTCTTCGACAATTGAGAAACTCGTTTTTTCATGACCTCAAATTACTTTTTCTCAAACTAATCATAATAAGTTTCATTTTAACGTTAAAATTGTAACTCAAGTCTTTTAAAACAGCCGTTTGTTGGCTGTTTAAAAATAATGGAAACAGGCTCTGAATTTTGGAAGTTTCCCTTAACAATAAGATTTCCCACTTTCCTGCAGTTTTTACTTCTCTGCCATTTCGCAGGAGGGAATTTTTGCCTGACTCGAGATCACCGGAGTCGCCGCTGCAAATCGAGGGTTGCCCTCTAGATCGCCTGATGCCAGACGCTAGTGGCGTCTTGGAATCACCCAGCGATGACGGCAGCTTATCAGACCAACCTAAAGAAAACTTCAAGGAGCATTACGTATTCCTTGGTAACATTTACACTGTTACTAAACCTGCGACCAGAAAATCTTCTCTTCCCACTGCAGACAGATCGCCTTCTCCTACTCTGGTTGCGGTCAACCCTAGGATGACTGAAGAAGACCTTCATCTCCAAACCCTCTTGGACAACAGCGCTCCCTGTTATCAGAACGAAAAAATGCTTGGAGGAGAACTGTCTCCTGATACAGAAACAAATCAGTTTTGGATGGATTTTGATTCCCCTGGCTTAAATGATAAGCAGACAAATAAAGTAGTGAAGGCGCGTGGTGGGAGAGGCGTGTCTTGTGACATTGTGAGACCCAGTCTTAGCGGCCTAAGACCCGTCAGAGAATGATAAAATTTGTCGCATTCTATATTTCCCCGTGTTTCTAGGGTATGACTGGGAAAACAGAAAATATGAAATTAAATCCTTCTCTGGCATTTACGTGGATTATATTTTTAAAATTTGATATCCTCGCAGTGATTTCTTTAATGAGTACGAAGACGGAAAAATGTTTCCTAAAGGATACGGGCTGTTTTAAGTGCACATATTGAATAGTGTCGCTGGAAAAATTTGCTAACGTATTCTAGGCCTTTTTTTCAATAAAATTTTACTGTACTGTATTTTTATGTTGCAATTAGTACATGGTAATGTACTTAAGAAAAAATCGCTATTTGGAGTTTAATTTCTAGTTCAACGTTGATGTTCATGGCTCTGTGTAGAATATATTTACTTTCTATGAGTGCAGCCTCGGCTCTGAAGTGGGAACTTAATTTTAACCTTCGTAAGTGTTAGGTGAGTGTTAGAGCATAGGATTAAAAATATCCTATCGAACGGATGTGAAAAGTTGTGAGTTCCTTCAAAATGTATTTTAAAAGCTCGTTTTTGCAAAGAAAAAAAATTCAATTATCAATCTCTATTAAATCTGGATAATGCAGAATGAAATTATTTGCATCGTCCATAGGAGTAAATTATCAATAACGTTTTCTGGTTTGTAACCAACCACAGTCTTTCTTATGAAATGTATTTGATATATTTTGCTCAATCACGTGAAGATGCCATTGAAGAACAATGACTTATATTTCGTGTACTTTTCTTAGTCTGATTTTATAAGTTTCGTGCTTCTCCCAGTTGTTGTGCCTGACGTTGCGCTTTCTAGAGCCAAAATCATGAACGTGTTTAACAAAGCTACAGTGGTATCTAGTACTCGATCTCGTTTTGATAATATGGACAACAAGCTGATGATGTAGATGCAGTTTTAATAGCCGGCCCTTGGTCGTCCTTTACAATCAACATTAATATAAGTTTAGTAAGACTGCAAGGTTTCGCGTTTATGTAAATTATGTTAAATTTATATCGTTGTATTTGTAGATCAGTATTTTTTCGGTCTTATAGAAGTGAGGATTTTTAATTAAATATTTCAACCAGGTGTTATTGGTATTTGCTTACCAGACATCGACTGTGTTCTTCAAGGCTATAAGGATTTATCATTGTTATGATAGTGGTAGCCACATTTCATCTCCAACTATGTTGTCAGAAGTTATCGATGTCTTTAGTTTGCCCGTAATAAATATAGCATTTCCTCATTAAAATTATGCAGTGCATTGTAATAAATCTTTAAATTACTTCTTGCAGAATGACGAAATAACTTAAAAAGTCTTTATGGTTTCAATTTTTTTGTGTATGCCTATGGTGTAACTCCATAATCTCTACTGCTAATTGGTGTTTAATATGCGTAATTATGTTTTTTGTACAATCGATTCGAACGACCGTATCCATTCTTCTGGTCTACAGTGTTTGATTTATAAAGAAAGGTTTTAAACAGTTTCAAGTCCTTCCAACGTTTACTTTCTCAGGTGCGTAATGATTCAACATGTCACCAAAGTTTATTTCTGTGTCCCTCATCCGTTACCATGTTGCATTCAGTTCTGTGTGTGTCTCTCAGGAGACACCGCTTTCCAACTAACAATTGATGTACTGGGGTTAAATTAAAACACTTAATGAACTCAGATACATTTAATAATTCTGTGCTCACTCTGGAAATGCCTTGCAGCTTCTAGTACGAAGCAGATAACCAAATCCTGAACTGAAGGCAGTGACACCGACGACACGAAGCTTACTAGAATTAGGGACGACCAGCGGGCGGTCGTTTACGCAAAGTTAGACCATCCCAATCCGAATTTTATCGTCTGACCGGCGCTAATTTTCGTCAGCATTAACCGGCAATTATCGCCTTTTCTTACGATAAACCGGTGATTATTATCTGAGAAATACTGTATTTTTATCGTCTTTTCCCTATGCTTGGAATGACGGTAGGAATAAGACTGTAAACACCGGTCAATATCGTCGGCGAACATTTCATCGTCTGGAATTACCTATAATTACCGGTAATAACCGGTACTATTTCTGTCGTAGGAAGCTCCTACTATAAACGATGATTATCACCGCAAATCGATGATTATCTCCGGTAAACCGACGAAAAAATTCGGATTGGGATGCAGTGCAGTGGATATATATAATACCTATGCCCAAACGTGTCATGCAAACTGAGATTGAATACCTAGGGTATATTATCTAATTTCTTAAATCCAATCCGATATTCCAATGAATATTCATTAGATGCAGTTTAAACATGGGTTTTTCTTCTTCGATTTGAGTTCATATGAGCTGCCGCGGCCTAAAATGATACTATGTGAAATAAGTCGTTTAGAAATATCTATTTTTTCGTGCTTCAATGAGGTTTTTCAGGAAAATGTCCTTCCTCGTATCTGTGTGACTTAGTTGACCTTGTTAGCATACAGGATTTTTGAGCATTTTTTGGAGGGTACAATATATTTACAGTGTCTATTTTCGTTGATATACTGATAGGATTTAGCATTTCATTGGATAACCATTTCACCCGATATGAAATTCACGGTGCTTTTTGGTGAAATATTTTTTATGCTTTACTCTAGTTTTCCTCCTCCACTTCTCTTCCGCTCGAGTGGAGGGACAATGAATGCCACGGTGCAAGCTACCTCTTGCACAAACCTGTTTTATGTATTGTCTAAGAGCTAGATTTGTCGTCTTTGTAAGATGCTCTCTGCTATAGGGGAAACCCACTATTTAATCTGAAAGAATATATTATGAATAGGTAGCTGTTAAATTACAAGTGTATAAAAATTGTATATTCTTCAAATCGTTATGTGCTCGTTTTGTGAATTACCTAGAATCCATCCCCATGTCTTCAAGTGCCATATGTAGCTACAGTAAACCTGTCGATTAGGTTAGATTAGATTGATTGTCAATTGTGTTAGATTGTTCTCTGGTTGCACTACTAGGGAGAAACTGCCTTCTAGTAGTTTAAATATTTTTACTTTCATTTTCGTTGTAAAACACGGTACTGGCCGACACCTGAATTAGACCAATCAGTATGCTTGTAAAAAATCTATACCGCTGATTAATACTAATTAAATTTTAGAATTTAGGTTCACCGTGTTGTTAGCTGATATGTTCTTGAAACAGAAATCCTTTCCATAACATTATTGAATGGTTTTTATTTCAGTGGGAGATAAAAAAAAATTCAGGGAAACTTCGAACTGGCTTTCCAACTTAAGTACTTTAACCATAACTTGGATACTGTGCGCTACTTATGTTATTTTCTATATGTTCTTCTACAATGCACAACGCTTGTTGTGTTGTGGTGGTTTGAGTTGTCATCAGTTCTTCATGCTTCATTTCCCGCTCTAGACTCACCAGAGGCTCTGGAGAAAATTAACTCTGTGTTTTCTAAATATCCATTCAAAATGGTAAATAGAACTCCTGAAGTTTCTTCAAGGAAATTATACATTCTAAATCAATAGCATCTAACCTACTTAGTGTCCCTACAGGACATAACCTTCGTCGAGTACCTAAGGCCCAGCTAGCAAATTTGCGATGCTGCTTGTAAAAATCTGTTTGAAGTTTTTCAGCCTTTTTTTCATTTTCAGAAAGTGGTTGCCGTGTCGTATTGTATTGGTAATTTTTGTTTGTTCGAAAGCCTTTTTATGAAGCGAATTGGTCTTTCATGATCTAAACTAGTCTTTCGATCTTGTTTTCTAGTACTCTAATATAAGAAGTAAACAATGACCCATCTTGCAGTACGGGTTTCATTGCAGTTTTCACGGTTTTTAAACAAAAAATTTATTCGTTTCAATCGAATCTCCTCGTAAAACAAATTTGCTTCCTTATGCATATGTTTTTAGACCACCCTCGCATGTTCTTGGTGTGGATGCATGTGATTTTATTTAAGATGACAAATGAAGCGTGATCATTTTTTGGGAATCGCAGAATATTTAGTTTTGCTTCATTTAAAAATGATTAAAATTGGTTGCCTCCTTATGATGTGTACAGATGTAGCATTTTACAAACTTATTTGCACTGTATTGCTAGGAATATGAAGGTTGAGAATCCCATTTATGAGTATATTTTTCAATAAACTTCTCTTATAATAAACCCTGTTTTTTTATGTCCCAAATAGCGTCTTTTGATGTGTAATACAAACTTTTTAGAATTAGGATATATAAATATTTCAATAATCATAAAAAATTTTAATCGATGATTTCAATATATAATATAATATAACTAAAATAATTCTTGATTAATCGCAATACTCGTTGGAATCTTGGAACACAAATTAAATCAATCGATGTCATTAATACTTTTTATTGCATATTTTTTCTCTCCTACTTAAGTATTAATTCCTATGAAATCATAATTAGTATATTAAATAATCATCTAGGGGTTTTTCGTCTATCTCAGTGTTCAACTAATTTAAAGAAATAAGATTGGTCGACTCGCGACATACATAAGACTACGTCACCAGAGCTCCTTCAGACTTTCCTGTCTGAGATGCAATCCATTGACTTCCGTCACTGCTCCGAAGGCACCTGTCACTCCTCTCCGCCCTCTTACGTTCCTCCTGATTTACAAACTTGTGATAAAGTGTGGATGCGCGTTGACCGTGTGCGTAAAAGTCTTGAAGCTCCTTACACTGGCCCGTTTGAAGTACTTAGGCGATCACTTAAAACTTTCACCCTTAAGCTTCCCCAGGGAGACTCTACGGTTTCCATCGATAGACTAAAGCCCGCTTATGTTGCTCCCACCATTAAGCAGTTACCTAACCCTTCCGTTTCACCTGCTAAACCTTCCGTTTCACCTGCTAACCCTTCCGTTTCACCTGCTAACCCTTCAGTTTCACCTGCTACCCCTTCAGTTTCACCTCCTACTGCAGCTCATTTTAACTCGTCTCCCCCTGTCCTGCCACCTGCTGCTCTCTCGTTACCCTCAGAGACCGCACGTAGCCCGTCCTCTACGCGCACTCGCTCAGGTCGTACAGTTCGTTTCAAATCACTTCCTGATTTCTATTATTTCCCTAACTCTTGAACGCTCCGCTTCTGGAACGCTATTTCCTGTAGGGCCGCTAAAATATCGTGATTATTTTAGTATTAAATAATATTAAATTTAGTAATATTTTAGAGTTAATTTTTATACGTATTTCACGTCATTTGAAACTGGTATTTTAAAGTTAAAAATTCAATCGTAGTTCCAACTCCAAATTGTAACTCTCGTTTATAGAACACCATAGTCAACCACGAGCCTATAGGCTAAGTGCCCGTCAGTTCCTTCGCAAACGTTACCCAGTGTACAGTAATTGCATTCGCGCTTTCAGTCTCTTTGACGGGTTTCAGTTTCAGGTTCAGTTCAGTTTCAGTCCCAGTCTCGGTTTACTGATTACAAGCTCTCAGTTTTGGTCTTCGATCTTGGCTCTAATTGCTGTTCTAATTTTGATGGTGTTCGTGAATAAAACTGCAAGCAACGAAGTCGACTGTATCACTTCTCCTCGAAGAACATCACCCACGAAATTATTACAGCAGAAAAATAATACGTTCCCTAAAAGGCTACACACTCCTATGCCCGAAAACACGGGTTCGATACAGGTAGCATCCGTGGACTGTTTGTGATTGAGCATCGGCGGCTAGAAACATGTCCAGCAGCTGTTATGAGTGTCCAGCACCACACTCATCGACATGCTCCTACGAGCCTCTACTTCAAGTTACAGCACAGAGGCCGGGGATCTCACTTGAAGCATCACTATACTCTTAAAATCTTCCTGATAAGCATCATCACTGTTCTTAAAATGTTAACATTAAAAATTTGAAAAAGAAATGTATTTGTACGAATACTGTAGACTCTGTTGGAAATAAAGTTTTTTTTTAACTTTTTACTTATACGCAGGGGCTTCAGTTGTTTTGAAAATTTCGTATAAGCCGCACCAAACCGACGACTTGCGCACACGTCGTTTATGATTTCCTCATACTGGTTTAACGATTTGCTCATAATAACAAAGTTGTTTCAGAAATTTAATCTTGAAAATTTACGTACGCATATGATCTGGGTGACAACGAGCTGAAATCCCTCATTTTTAGCAATATTTATCCCGTTTCGTAGGACAGCTGTATTTTCCAAGTTCGAGAAAAATGTTTAAATATTATTACTTCGAAATGTAATTTTGCATGACGCTGTGATAAACTTTACTTCTTATTTTTTCGAAACCTAACGCAAAGAGTTATTATGTTTGGTTGTAGAAGGGTGATTTTTTAAGTACTAGATTTCAATGAATAATATACTTGATTTTGATTGCAATTTACTTTAAAGATTTTAATATGTCATAGGATTTCATTCTCCTGATATGAAGATTTTTAAAATGAATTTTTCGAAATATAACTCATTTTTCTGCATGACCGGAATTCGGCTCTATTAATGGTGTGGACTCTTACGTCATGTTTACCGGCAGGGGAAACTAATAACTAATATTGATATGAGTTTTATGAACTTCTACAGATAAACTAAAAACTTTGACAAGAATCTAAGAATCTTTTACAACGAAACTGAAAACTTTGACAAGAACCTAAGCTGCAGTGCAGTTGCTGGAGTCCAGGCTGGTGGGCTGAGTGTATTTCATTTGCCAGAAGCGTATTTAGAGCCTTTTTCGAGGGCTCCAGTTCTACCAACCGGCAGGGGAGAGTTGCTGTTCATGGTGACAGATTTTTTTATTTGACATGGAATGAGTCAGGGTATCCCCTGAGGAATTATTTTAGATGGCCATGATATACAGGCGAATAACTCGGATACCACCCTGTTGTTTATGTTGTATGTGTATTATCCTGTGTTCTATTGGCATCCTAGTGCACTATATTTCTCTGAAGTACTTCTGCTCCGTCTTCTGCTGGTTATATTGGGTTGTGTCCCCTAAGACTAAACATTGTAGTCATGAATATGTACCTTTTGAATTGGATAATTGGATGTTTGTTGCTTTACAATCAATGTTCTTGTTTAGAAATGTTCAATTTGTGTACTAGAAACTCTCATCCAATTAGAAAATCCTGATTATAGAGTTGTTTTTGGAAAAAATAAATTTTTGGCAAAAACTAAGTCCTCAGGAAAAAATAAATTCATAACAAAATATTGTGAAGGCCAAAGTTATATTATGGATCATACATTGTAATCTCATTGTACAATCTCAGCCTCAATGTGCATTCCAAATTTGTTTGGTATTCCAATCATAAATAATATGTCCCATGACCAGTTTTCCTTAATGTATACTTACTTCCTGTATTTTATTATTATTTTTTTGGATCATATTCTGCTCTATGACATTCAATCAGAGTACATGTATGCCATATATCATGTTGCTCATTGTTTCTGATGTGCATCATGGTCTTCATCAATACCGCAATATTCAGGCAGCAAGTTCATTCCACAAATTATGAACTATGTTAGATATATACATTGTTTTTCTTTAGAAAAATGAAATTGTCTATTATATAATGAAAAACATGATTTTAAGTTGATGAAATTTGACAGTAGTACTTTAGCTTATGTTATTTTTTCATGGCATCAAGGTTAATAATGACTTGCAAAATAAAATGTTTTATGTGTCATAAAAAATTACAGTTTATTTTAAATTCTTAAATTAGTATATGTGAACTCTTTAAGTATATATCAATATCACTTATTGATTAAATAATAATAAGATAATATACCAAAATGCTGTGTTTAAGATATGCAGCTTCTAAAGGATGCAACTTCACACGACCAACAAGCTTCCAGTACCACAGGTAATTTCTATGTCCATTGCTAATGATACCTAATTGTGAGGTTCCATATACCTTTTGTGGCATAATTCATTAAGTGCTTCATAGGTTTTAAAATTTCTTTTGAGTTTTATGTATTCTTCAAAGGAGGGTAAAATAATTAGCCAGTTAATCTATTGATATTATTATAAAAAGGTAAGTATAAGTGCATTAATAATTGCATGATTGTTTTTCAGAGCTGGTTGTGGTGGTACAAGTAAAAGCCTTCTGCAGAATATACTCCCCAAGGTACTGTAATATTATCATGCTATTTATGATGCAAACAATCATGCAAGTGTAAAGTGTCAATGTTTTGCTAGTGTTTGCTTATGAGTGCTTCAAGTTTAATATTAGTACTTTTCTAAAAACTGCCAATACTATTTTTTTTAGAAGCCTCTGTTTGTTTTGCATTAATGTTTGTGAGGAACCAATTTATACATAAAAGAAACAATTTCCATGAAGTTGTGACATCTCAAATTAATGAGACTCTAACTGAAAAATTTTAATTTTCCAGGAATTACATTACCCCTGATTTAAGCATGGCAACAAAATGAATGTTTCTCGCCCAGCCATGGCTAATGATGTATTATGGTATTGGTGCTGAGATAGTGGAACTGAACTAAGGCAGTTACTCAAAATCATGTCAATCTGCTTAAGTTTTTTAACTATCAGATGATGTGTAGTTTTGTACATTTTCTAGTGAATTCTTCAATTTGTATGAGTGGCCAATTGACTGGCTGTCATTTAAGTGTACATTCAGTGAGGATCCCTTAGAATTAGATGAATGACTTACTGTCATTCAAGGGTACATTCACTGGATGCCTTTGGGTAACAATACAGGTGGTTCAAAATAGCATTGACATGTCAGGGACTTGAACTCTTAAAATGATCTCAACACTCGAAAATAACTCCAGATGACTCCTGATTACTTGGTGTAGTTATTTTTTATTGAATAATAATGTAGCCTATTATCTTAATGACAACAATCTACTGTACTTCGATTTTCTCAAATGTATGACAATGTATTTTTTTATGCATTTCTGTTTTTATGATTTACCTCATAAACATGCTACCAGGCATCAACTGTGATGACCCATAGCTGATGCTTTTCAGAATTTTCCGTCTGTGAGGAGCAGCATTTGGACGCGCCCACCCAACTTGCTGCCTGCACGAGACACTGCCTTCTGTGTCCCTACTCCCCTCAGAGTTGTACTGGGAGCTGGGGCTGTGTTTACAGCTAAGGCGAGGCTTGCTCCTTCTTGGTTGGGATGTAGGAAGCACAAGCTTTTGATGTAGTTCAATTTCATAGCATGGAATAGGACCTATCTAGAATTAGGCCTCATAGACTGAAGATATATTTTATGTATAGATATTTTATCTATAGATATTTTATCTATAGATATTTTATCTATAGATATTTTATCTATAGATATTTTATCTATAGATATTTTATATTCATTGGGAATAATAACCACATTAGGCACTGATATAATTTAGCTTTTCGTTTCCAAATCTCAGTTTCAAGTCAACATTTATTTGTTTAGGAATACTTTCAGTAGGTAGCACTGGATGATTGGAGCTCTCTTTATCGAAATATTTAATAATTCTTGTTCTATATTCATCATTATTTATAAAACTTAGAAACTCTGTATTCACTTTACAACAAAGACCAATATTTTCTATTTTTATTTGTGTCTGTTGTTGTACCATAATGTTCTTAACTTCAAATTCCTGCTTGAGATTTTTTTAAATTTTCTTTGTAGTTATTCCATAAAATTGCTTTCAGGCAGTTGCTGAGGACTTCCTGATTATTAATGAGTTTGCACTGTTCAGGCAGTTGCTGTGGATTTCCTGGTTATTAATAAGTTGGTACTGTTTAGGCAGTTGCTGTGGATTTCCTGGTTATTAATAAGTTGGTACTGTTTAGGCAGTTGTTGGGGACTTCCTGATTATTATCGAGTTTGCACTGTTCAGGCAATTGCTGTGGATTTCCTGGTTATTAATAACTTGGTACTGTTTAGGCAGTTGCTGGGGACTTCCGAGTGCACTGCAAGGAGGCTTCATCCACAGCGTCATCACAAGAGGCTTTGTTGACAGCTCGCCTGCCCAAATTCGAAGACTCTGAGACAGGCAATGCTGAGGGAGCTGGCCAGAAAGACCTCGTCTTCGACTGGTGTTACTTCTGGACTTTGCTGAAACCTCAACTTCATTACTTCATTGGAGCTGTTGCTGTACGTTTTCTTCAGAGTACTTGGTTATGTTTCTGCTGAGATTTGTCTTTGATTTGTGTCTGAATCGGTCGGATGATTGTCATTTCAAAATGTAATTCGATTATTGACAACAGATAGTTGTTATTTGAACACAAAATTCGATTAGTGATGACAGATAATTGTTATTTCAAAATATAATTCGATTATTGATAACAAATAGTTGTTATTTGAACACAAAATTCGATTATTGATGATAGATAATTGTTATTTCAAAATTTAATTCTATTATTGATAACAGATAATTATTTCAAAATACAATTCGATTATTGAAAACAGTTGTTATTTCAAAATACAATTCGATTATTGATTGCAAATAGTTGTTATTTTAAAACAAAATTCGATTATTGATGACAGATAATTCTTATTTCATTCTTTCAATGCTGATTAGCGTTCTTTCAGACTGTTATGGGTAAATTAGGAATAATGTATATAAGCAGTAATTGAATACCCGTATTGATGCTAGGCTACAATAAGTTTGGTCATTCACGTCAACCTCTGACCTATGTTTCCAGTTTATGTATGTTGTTATATTGTAAAGTCCTTTTTTCAAATCATTGGTTTTCAGAAATTGTAGAAAGTTTTGTATAAATACATTTGGATCGATTTTTTTTGGTTCAATAGACATTACGGCTCAGTCACATTAGAAATGGAAGTCTAGCAGACGACATCATGCTAATCTCATTACGGTCAACTTATCTTCCGCAAATAATGAATTCAATGGGCATTCAGGCAGTTGCTGGAGTCCAGGCTGGTGGGCTGAGTGTCACTACACTTGCCAGAAGCCTATTTGGAGCCTTTTTAGGAGGGCTCCAGTTCTACCAACCAACCAATGGGCATTCGTTAATCTCCTAATGATCCCTAGTATTCCAGTGGTTCTTTGATATCAATCATTCCCTTAATGTCGTAGTAGTTTTATTTTACTATCGGATGAAGAGACCATGTTTGCTGAGTATAGTAAAACTCGTGTGAGGATTTGAAATGCTTAAATGCGTATACTGATACTTCTCTGCAAATATGCCAAGGTCATGCAACACGTAAAGACCTGATACAATTATGTAATTACCAGCCAGACCCTGGGTGCAAAAGAACCGACAGGGCTCTCTTTTTGTGAATATATACTCCTTTCATATACCGATATTAATATTTACTTCGTGCTATTACATGCAGGATTGTTAGGTCTCTCAATTGCAAGGATAGCAGAGCCATTATATTTCAGGACGGCTGAAACGCTTGACCTCTTTTCTCCTCAGACAGGGAACAGCTCTATGTAGTCTGAAATACATCTAGGATAAAAGTTCATATTGAGTCAATAGAAATGTTTTGGTTGTAATCCTCAAAATACGAAATTTTTCGCCGAATGTACTTGCCGATATTCAGATCCACTTTTTTTGCTTTTCACTTTAACTCCACTGTCTTCAACAAAACCTCCATCTTTTAAAGATGTCTTATTTCAATAGTAAATCACTTTTATACATGCAACAACATGACAAATTCATTCATAATATTCAATGATAATCTTATTTTGGCGGTCAGACAGCTCCAATAACCTCATTTTGGCGGTCAAACAGCTCTGATAATCTCATTTTGGCGGTCAGACAGCTCTGATAACCTAATTTTGGCGGTCAGACAGCTCTGATAATCTCATTTTGGCGGTCAGACAGCTCTGATAACCTCATTTTGGCGGTCAGACAGCTCTGATAACCTCATTTTGGTGGTCAGACAGCTCTGGTGGTGGCGTTGGCGAACGTGCAGATCCCAATGCTGCTGGGAGACTTGGTAAACGTGGTGGCAGAGTACAGCAGAGGGACTACAGGGGACGTCCAACAGTTCTGGAAGGACATCACAACTCCTGCTGTCCAGCTCATCAAGATATACCTCGTCCAGGTAATGCTCGTGCATTGCCTATTGAAGTCTAGCAGGTGTGAGTGGCTTGCTAGCGTATCTGTCCTACAAGTGTCCCACATTACTGTATTAGTTCCCCTCTAATGGTATGCAGGCGCACAATTTTGAGATTATTTTCCATTTTCCCTACATATTTTGAAGATTTTATACGTTTTATACTTTATATTGTGTACGAACCTTTTTCTTTGTATTAGTGTTTTATAATGTATATTAGAATATTATGTACTTTCGTACTCATCTATTCACTTGACACAATACGGTGTAAATAGAGGATGGGTTCTACACTTGGTAGATTAGTTAATATAGTCTCTTGCATCTTAATTGTTTTTTGTATAAGTGTACTTCTCCCATTTGGAAATAATTTTTGCCGAAGTATCTTTATTGCAGTTAGAGGTTATGGTCTTGCATGTACCTACACTTTTTATGTACATAGACTAAGATATTTGAGTGACTCCTTCAAAACAGTTGTCAGTTTGACAAATTTTTTGAGTACATATATCTACTTCAAGATATACGTACTTCGATCGTTATTTTGACCATGCATGAGAATATAAATATGAATATGTCGTTTGACTAACCCTGTCATCCACTACTCAGGCAGTCTTTACGTTCGGCTACATCACGTGCTTGACACTGATGGGAGAGCGTCTTGCTGTACACCTCAGGGAGGACTTGTTCCGCTCCCTCGTCCAGCAAGACATCGCATTCTACGACTTCCATAGAACTGGTTTGTCTTGTGTTCTCTGCTGGTTTGTCTTGTGTTCTCTCCTGGTTTGTCTTGTGTTCTCTGCTGGTTTATCTTGTGTTCTCTGCTGGTTTGTCTTGTGTTCTCTCCTGGTTTGTCTTGTGTTCTCTGCTGGTTTGTTCTGTTGTCGTGTTCTCTGCTGGTTTGTTGTGTTGTCGTGTTCTCTGTTGGTTTGTCTTGTGTTCTCTGCTGGTTTGTTGTGTTGTCGTGTTCTCTGTTGTATAATACAAGATATGCCGTCTCTTGGCCTCCGTTGCCCTTACATTTGCGATCAGAAAGGTTTTTATTGCAATAGATTTTCTTTTTATGTTGGGTAATGCGTTGCTTTCATCAATTCATGCTTGATTACATCTTATTTAGAATGATTGTACTATTGTGTGTATGCTCATTCTAAAATGTCCTTGATTCTCATTTTTGAACGCTACATGACATTGCTGCAATACATCTTTATAAACGCATCGTATTTCAAGAGTAGGTTTGCCATTATCATTCCAGTCTTATTTAAATTCGTTCTTCATGGCGAATAACTTCACACATTCATTGACGTGCTGCAATGTGAATAACATTTGCTTGTCATAGTAATGAAAACTGTGCTTATCCTGCTTCCTAACTGAGTTAATTTCTATTGTCTCCTCAGAAATGTTGACCAATTTCCATTCTCTCATCATTATGTCAATTATGTGACACCAAAAGTATTGACCAGTTTCCATTCTTTGATCATTACGTCAATTATTTGACACCAAAAGTATTAATCAGTTTCCATTCTTTGATCATTACGTTAATAATGTGACCTTAGAAGTATTGTGACCAGTTTATGATGTGCAGGGGAGCTGGTGAACCGCCTCACCGCTGATGTGCAGGACTTCAAGAGCTCCTTCAAGATGTGTGTCTCGCAGGGCATTCGCAGCGTCACCCAGGTGTCTGAACATCTTTCTTTCATTCTTGTGTTGGAGCTTTGACATATGCTGCATCCGTGTCATCTATCTCTTAAAGGGCAGTTGCAGCGTGGCATATGCTTTGACATATTCTGTGTGGCGTGGCGTTGTGGTCTTGTTTGACGTGTGGTATCGTGGTATGAGGGAAATGAACCTAGGTAGCTGTTCAAAATCCTATGGATCTTCTCAAGTAGAAAATAAGTTAGTCACTATCGGTTACGTGTAACCACCACTAGGCTGTGCGACTTCAGTTCACATCATATATATGTGTAATATGGTTATAGTGTGTACGTGCTGCTTAATTTTCCTAGATTAAGAAAGTATTGGCTTCGAAGTGTTTTTATGGACGTATAGCACTTGCGACTCAAAGTGAGAGACACTCATTTTTGTTCACATTTTTTCCATTTTGACCTCACGTAAGGTGAGAGGCTAAATCTTGCATGCTAGCCGCCAAGGATTTGCAGTAACAGGAATAGCTGACTGTAGAGATTTTTGGACTGCTAAGGCATTTGACTTCTAGCTCTAAGTTACTGAGTGCAAATAACATGATCCATGGCAGATGATGATCTAAATCTCGTGCATACACTGAAGTTGTCATGTCCTATTCTACTCGCTCGGGGATTCTTCTGAAGTACACTAAAGAATCCTTTTCTATTTAGTTTACCTGGAGATTCTTCTGGAGAACCCTTATGTAGTGAATGCAGTCAGTTGCAAGAATTAACTGGGGTTTCAGGGTTGCATTATTCTAGTTCTTTTTCTCATATTAATTTCGTGTGCGTGCCTGGCGTTTTATCTAGACCAGTGCTTTTCAAATTATCTGATGTGTAGTGGCAGTATTGTTTTCAATGTTCAAGAAACAGGTGGTATTAATTGATATCGGAAAAATAAAGGCAGCTGATGGCTCGCAGACCTCCACCCGTCCACGGACTATCACTTCAGTAGTACTAATCTAGACAACGTCTTTGTTATCTTCATTATGCTATTAAAGTTTTCGTTTCTCATAGATGTCGTTTTAGGTCATCAGCTATCTGAAGTGCTATCTTCAAACTATGCATTATCTTTCATATTGAAATCAAAGAAAGGCTCATCACTCGAATGAATAAATGGCTACTCTCAGTGTATTTTACTCATGCTGTGTGTTTGCTAGCTCTTCACTAAAACCGTACTACACACATGCTCCGAATGACCGTGGGATTTATGCCCGTATATTCTTTGTGTTGTAGGTCAGTTCTAGACACGTAACAACGTTAAAAAATGTGCTACAGATGATCGGATGTGGTGTGTCGATGTACCATGTGTCACCGTGGCTGGCCGGCGTGACAGCGGTGCTTGTGCCCAGCACCATCGCCCTAGGCTCTGCTTTGGGCTCCCTGCTACGGGCGCTGTCCAGGCGCGCCCAGCACCAGGTACTGGTATGTGAGGATCACTACTTCTGGGTTGCTGTCAGTTAGTGATCCAGATGTAAGATGATTCCGTTACTGAGACAGTTCACAAATCCCATTCAAGGTATTGTGTAATGTTATTTATTTTTAGAGAAAAGGGATGCAATCTTCACTCAGTATTTCAATGGTGCATTGTTTAGCTATGCTATTGAGGCTTTAAATAAAATTCATCCGACTCTGAATCATCCATTGTAATTATGAAAAAAGGAAGCAATAATTTCCATACTTCTGTGTGATACATTATGCAAAGTTATACGAAGTTGATGGCCCCGGCAGGTGGCGGTGTCGACTGAATCATCCATTGTAATTATAAAAAAAGGAAGAAATTTTCATGCTTCTGTGTGATACGTTATACAGAATTGATGGCCCCGGTAGGTGGCGGTGTCGACTGAATCATCCATTGTAATTATAAAAAAAGGAAGAAATTTTCATGCTTCTGTGTGATACGTTATACAGAATTGATGGCCCCGGTAGGTGGCGGTGTCAACAGGGGTGGCAGAGGAGTGCCTGGGTAACATCAGGACGGTGCGCAGCTTTGCTAGTGAAGACCAGGAGATGCTGCTCTTCTCTCAAGAGGTTGACAAGAGCAGAGCCATTAACGAGAAGCTCGGGTTTGGCATTGGAATCTTTCAGGTGATGTGTCGTTTATGCCACCTTTTCTACATCGTAATTGTGTGTGCTTTTCTGTCGGAATTCATGAAGAATATATAAAGGAATATTTTCTGTGATTTGTGTAAATGATGAGACTCGCTTTTGGGTACCTCCTTATTAGGGAGGTTGATTTTAGTACAATAACATTTTAGCTTTGACCAGTATGGGCGAAGTTAACTATTGTTCATTGTAGCACGTATTCTGTACAGAAGGTCTGGAAACGTGGTGCTGGAATATGTTTTTCCTCACCGTGCAGCATGCATGAAGTCGCGCTTTGTAAGCACTCTAGTGGACTTTTTGAGGGCGTTGTGTAGTAGAGGAGCTAGCAGAAGCATTGAGAAGATATTCTGTTTAACAAAAAATTGTTATATTTTATTCAAAACGTAGCGTCTCGATTCTCATGATCAAGATTTTTTTTATTTCTACTCATAGATAGCATGTGTCCTTGCAGTACTCGCTGGAAAAGTAACAGCTCGTAAGAAGCTGTTGCGTAAGTTAGAGGATACTTTTTTAACGTACGATTCCGGTTATTCATTTTTTTATTTCTACTAATAGACATCACCTGTCTTTGCACTGGGAAATTAACAGCTCGTTACTAAAAGAAGCTGAGAAAAGTATCAGAGGATACTTTTTAACGTACTGTTCCGGTTATTTATTGCTCAGGCTGGGTCAAATCTGTTCCTGAACAGCGTAGTGCTGCTCACACTGTATCTCGGTGGCTCCCAGCTCGCTAGCGGCAACATGCGACCTGGTGATCTCATGACCTTCCTCACCGCGTCCCAGACCATCCAGCGCTCCCTTGGCCAGCTCTCCGTTCTCTTTGGCTACTACGTCAGGGGTGTCAGTGCCGGCACCAGGGTATTTGAGGTCTGTATCACCCTCTTTCTGTGCAGCACTTTTGCTTGTTGGCTGTGCCATTTGCTGTTCGCCTGAGAACACTTCTAGTCTATAAGAAACTGTACTGAGCTACAGACTCCAGCGCAACTGTGCTAGTTTGGAGAATCTTGTGTAGTCGATAATGGTATTTGGTTGGCCTTATTTATGCTTTTTCTCACCTTAGTAAGGCAAGCCAACTGACATCCCGCTGACTTCTATGTGGAGTGCTATCAGCTTTACTTTAGTCTTATTTTTACAATTCTCTTATACGTGATAACTTTCATTCGTGCAGATTTCGTATATCTTAGTGCTTTACTAAAGAGAAGGAAATGACACACCGTTTTAGAGTTGTATACTGTACAGTTAACTACTATAAATGCAAGTGCAAGATCGTTCTTGTCAACTGTTATATAATGGATTTGAATAAATAAAGTTCATTTGATTAGTTTTATCATGCTTTCAATAAGATTAACATTTCTTTTATCACTAGGATAAGTCTTCTGCTATACCTCTTTGTTTGTCATGACAAATTGATGGCACATCCAAAATTCATCTGCCCTACTTTACTTTGCCTCTCGTTGCAGTTCGTGCACCTACAGCCGAGCATCCCACTGAGTGGCGGCCGCAAGATTCCGTACCACTCTCTGTGTGGGTCTGTGCGCTTCAATGACGTCTGCTTCTCCTATCCCACCAGACCTGACCAGGTACATTTATTATTGCTGTTTCTCTGATCACGTTTCTGTTTTATTTGGACACGTTGCTGTTGATAAATAGCCTAATTTTTCAAGTGTGTTAATTACGTAACGATAGCTATTTCTCATGTTCAGAAGGCGTTTTGTTTTGTTTATGATCTTCGATTAGCTACCTGGGAAAAAAGTGAACAGAGCGTTATGACCAGTAGGTAAACTTAAAGGATAAGAGCGATTAATAGATGAATAATCTTTATCCAGCGCATCAAGGGTAAACTCCTTAATGTTTGATACGATGGATAAAGGGTATTAATCTTTCTTATATCTTGAAATTATCTGTTTTTGATAATATTCTTAACATTTTGTACATGAGGGGTACGATAAGAATATCTATATTTGGAGGAGTTGCATTAATGCTCGCAATTTTTTATTTCTTCAGCTTCTTCGACTGTATTATTAAAATAAATATACTAATATAATATATGAAACGGAATATAAATATTATCATGGAATATGATAAATAGAAATATTATTTACTACTTCATTATTTTTTAGTCTCGACCGTGCCCTTTAATGTCAAAATACGTAGTTATTCTTATTCGAGCCGTGTCATCTTCAAACGACTAATTCAACTCAACATGTTGCATCATACATACCTTTGTATTATTGGTGACTTATATCTTACTCTAGTGTGCTAGCTTCCATTCCTCTATGGTTTTATGTGGTTCTTATGCTGTGTTTCAATATAAATTTGAAGGTCGATATAGTTTAAAACTTCAGTGGTTCGTCCTACCATAAAATATTCATTTTATAAAGATTTGAATTGTAATTACAAAGTATTTTAATGTTTTATGGGCAAACTTCAAAGACTTTTTTCAGCTCTTGCTTGTTTGTTCAGTCTATTCAATGCACTGAATGAACAATAATTAAACTAGAGCTCGAATTTCCAATAGGTCTTTACTTTATATCAATAGTAATAATAATGGAAATATTAATTTTCACTGGCGCTGTTTTAGTTCTTTCATTCGTCATTGTTTAGCAAGCTAGCGCACTCTACGGTCTGGGAATCAAGAGTATTTACCTTGTCTTTTCTCACATGTTTAAGTAAAGTCAAAACTTTGGAATTGGTTTTAGCGTTATTAGTCGGAAGTATTAGTACATTTTTTGTATGCTTTATGCGAGAAACAATTTTAGCTTTGTTTGTTTCTCAAAGAGAAGGAGGGTTCTTGTCCTCGACCCATGGTGTGATAACATTCCCATATTGTTGTAACATTCCCATATTGTTGTAACATTCCCATGTTGTTGTAACGTTCCCATGCTGTTGTAACGTTCCCATGCTGTTGTAACGTTCCCATGTTGTTGTAACGTTCCCATGCTGTTGTAACGTTCCCATGCTGTTGTAACGTTCCCATGCTGTTGTAACGTTCCCATGTTGTTGTAACGTTCCCATGTTGTTGTAACGTTCCCGTGATGTACGAGCGACATTATTATAGTTGTACTAGCCTCATATGATCGTACTAGTTCCATATTATCCCACCAGCGCTAAGTTGTAGGACTAGCACCCTGCTATCATGCTAACGCCACGTTGTCGGACTAGCTTAATATTATCGTACAAGCATCATATTATGGTGTTAGGCCCATATTATCGTATGACGCCCATAGTAACGTATTCAGCTCAAATTATCGTACTGACTCCATATTATCGTATTAACCAAATATCAATCGTAGAAAGGATATATTATCGTATTAACCAAATATCATCGTATAAAGGATATATTATCGTATTAGGCCCATATAATCGTTGCAACCCCATATTATCGTACTAGGCCTATATTATAGTACTGGTCCCATATTATCGCATCAGCCCCATATTGTCGTACTGACGCCACATTATCGTATTGGTCCCATATTATCGTACAAGCCCTATAATATCGTACTGGCCTCATATTATCGTATTAGGTTCATATTATCGTAATAGGTCCATGTTGTCGCACTTGCCCCGTGATGTCGCACTTGCCCCATGATGTCGCACTTGCCCCATGATCTACTAACTGCACGCCAAACTTAATCGACCAACACGACATTGCAGGAGGTGCTGCAGGAGCTGAACCTGGAGATCCCGGCGGGAAAGACCGTGGCTGTGGTGGGGGAGAGCGGGGCCGGGAAAACAACCATCGGACATCTGCTGGAGAGGTGCTGTACCTAAATCACTGCCGTGAGTGTGAGGGACTGCTTCCAATTTGGCTAGTCTCCCTCCTTGCTGGTGCTATTGTGCCTGCGTTGCATTTGCTTCCGTGTCTTCAATGCAAGCTCTTGAAAATGAAGTATTCTGGTAGCTTGGTCTGTTAATTTTGATTATTTTAATGGTGTTCTTTATCAGTGATACTCTCAACTCTATATTGACTGAGTTAATTTTTTGGGACTGAACATATTTTGTGCTAATTAAGCCTGATATTTATTCATTTTTTTAAGTAATGTAACCTAAGTTTTGCTTCTAAACTTTAGAATATAGGACTAATGTGAATTATTTCTTAAGAACTTCAGGAGCACTAGCGGTTCATAATATGTTCAAGAAAAAGTATAGTGATAAGTTACCAGGAAGAAATGAAAGCGGTTCAGTGGTTCATGAGCATGTAGTGCTTCGATGCTTTATCATTGAGGGTGCTATGTTTCACGTCTTGTGTAAGTGTTACGTCTTGGTGTTACAACCTTGAAAGATATTCTGACATTCTCTGTTTATCCCTCAAAAGTGGATTGATCTAATCTCTTTTTACTGTCAAGAAAAGATTATATAATAATTTCTGCTTATTCCCATAAACGGGTCATTCCCGATGAGGGTTCTACCATTCTTACTATCTCCAAAATGTTGTTCCTGCCTTCAATCTGCCGATCACTTGCGAACTTTCCTAATCCTCGCCCATTTCATCTCCTCAAAGTTATCCCGACCCATTCCCAGCACATCCCTGAAAGTTCTCTTCCTCTGCTCATTCTACCCTATCCAAAAAACCTGATTCTGTTCCCTTTGGCTGTCGACCAGGTTCTACGATGTGAGCAGCGGTAGCATCACCATAGACGGGGAGGACCTACGTGAACTGGACCCTGCATGGGTGAGGGGGCGTCTCATCGGCTTCATCCACCAGGAGCCTGTGCTCTTCCACACGTCCGTCATGGAGAACATCAGATACGGCAGACCTGATGCCACTGATCAAGAAGTATTAACATAGTCATTAATTTTGTATTAGATTAAGTGCTAATTAGGGTGGACAATATTTCCCTAGTATATACGTGTGAACGAAAGTGAAGCTTTTCTATGTCGTGATTCTGCTAGTACAAAATTATTTGCTTACTCCTAGCTTGTATTTCTTTATGGCATTATTGATACAAATGTTCTATTACTATTGTGGGAGTGTGGTGAAATCAATAGATATTCTATAGATTACGGCTTACTAATTGCTCACATATCTTTGAAATTCAATGGTTGTTGCTTCGAAGATTTTCGAGTCTGATTGTCGAAATTATTGCGTTAGCTTGAGACGTCTAGTTAAATTTAGCTCATACTTGTCTCCAAAGCCTGTAATTATCAGTTCACTGCTCACCATCACGCTGGAGAAATCACATATTTGTTATCCTAATTGCAGTCGTGATAATTAAGACATACCTAACTATATGCGTCTGACGGTAAGTGTGCTACAGCTGGATCACTATCTTCAGTGTACATACATCTCAATGAAGGAAATCGTAACAATGAGTGTTGTGAAGATCTCTACTCGGCAAGCAGACTAAAGCGAATGTCGAGCTACATAAGCATTCTTGTTCTTTTGCATCATGATGAAAAAATCGTAAAATTGATCAGAAAGAGCCACACAAAATCATTTTTCCAGGTGTTCGCAGCTGCGGAGTCTGCAAACGCACACGAGTTCATCAGGCAGTTCCCAAACGGCTACCAGACAGAGGTGGGGGAGAGAGGAGTGACTGTGTCCGGCGGCCAGAAACAAAGGATTGCCATTGCTAGAGCACTACTCAACAACCCCAGGATCTTAGTGCTGGATGAGGCAACCAGGTCCGGCTATCTTCATTCATTTAGTATTTTTAGTGTTATCAATAAGGCATGAAGGTGCGGTTATCTCCTGTATTTTAGTATTAATGTTTGAGTGTTAATAATAAGGCAACCAGGTACGGTTATCTCCTATCGTTCAGTATTAATTTAATTAATAATATGGCACTTTTCCCTGTATCGTAAAAAGGGAATTCTCACGAGGAAAAATAAGATTGACACGATTTTAGTGTGTACATCAACCTCCACTTGTACATAGTGGCTGGCTCCGTATAACGTACGACGGTGATTGTTTGAGGTGGGTGGATAGCGTGAACTGTGGAACGGATATCTGAAAGTGTAAGGAACGGTGTGAAAGTAAGTAGGATTGTGTAAGAAAATACAAACGGGGAGACTCGCGAAATTCTATTGACTGTAAGTTAAGATTATTTATGTAATGCGTTTCTTAACTCAGCAACAGTTATTTTCAGTGAAGAAAACGAAATGGAAGACCATTTTTTTCTCCAATTTTCAAGCATAGAACGTAAAATCGGTTATTTTCAAGCTAAAATATATTGTGGAATGGGTTTCCTAATAGATCACGAGTCAATTGCAATGCAAATAAGTAGTACTGAAGGAATATTTTCCCTACGATTTTCAAGCAAAAAGCTACCCATATGATGTTTTTTGCGTTTCTATTTGATTCAAAATTTAGCTCAACTGTTGCAATACACTAATACCCTTTTGTAGATTATAGAAAACACTTTAGCAAGAATTGTCTGCGACACGTGTTAGGGAAAAAATATAATTTGACTTGACAGACAAATTGTGGAGACATTTTGTGATATTACGCTAATACTCTTCTGTAGATGATTTTAACTTTCACAAAATATATTCGGAATTTTGCAGCTGAACACTGTAAATTTCCTGTGAGAAAATGTCTTTGATAATTCTTACAAAAAAACTCCTGCCATTTTTGAGAAGGGTGTTAGTGTGTTGCTTCATTTTCGTGGAATTTCTAGTCATGAAATGATAATGCAAAAAATATAGAAGAATACCCCTGTATTTGTTCCCTAAAAACCGTGTCATATTTTCTTCGGATGCTCTTACCTACGCTGAAGTTGACTAGTGCTGATTTAGGAAACGCGTCGGTCAAATGATTCTCGCTAGTACAAGATAAAACTAGAACTTGGCAAACAATGATGGATTTTTCGCAGCTAAGGTGCTGGACTAATTCTCGAAAACTCTGTTTTTTACAATGGACAGAGACATACGTATGCATTCCTGATATTTCGTAGTTCACTTCGCCTGCATAACCATTCAGTAGTTGTCATTTTCAACAATAACAGTCACAAATTCCGCTATCATGCATATTTACAATTCATTTTTCAGTGCTCTGGATGCAGAATCAGAGCGTGTGGTGCAGGCTGCACTAGAGCAGTGCAGTGTGGGGCGTACGGTCATTGTCATCGCTCACAGGCTCTCCACCATCCAGGCCGCTGACACGATTGCTGTTCTCAGCAAGGGTAGGCTTGTCGAGGTACGTTTGCAGAAAACCTGCTTCCATTTGTGTTTCTGTAGGACTTGGTAAGCTACTCAAGAATGGATCACGCGGCTTGTTGCTGCTGCCATATTCTGGTTTATACAGCCGTGGTTTATCCCGTTCTCGGTAAAAAGCCAGATTTGTTGTGGCTTGTTTGCCAATTTAATTTGTCTCCTGTTTGTGTTTCTGTAATTGGGTGATATTCGTGTAGCGTACGTTCTTGCGTCGTTTGCTTCACAATTGTGCCTTTTCTATTGAACTCAATTTTTTCAGCTGGGAACCCATGAGTCACTGAAGAGACACGGTGGTTACTATGCTCAACTCATAAGACAGCAGCAGAAGAAGTGAATAACTCAAGTATCCCTATGTCTACCCAAGTGCTTCTACTGGCAAGCACACAATTGGTCGTAGTCTAAGAATACTCCTGGCTCAAATCTCGTGAGTATAGTTTTTTATTAGAGATGGTCCGAATGTCAATTTTTCAAAATCCGTAGATGCGGATTTTGACTTCAATATCCGTGGATGCGGATGTCTTGTCTTTTTATCGTAGCTTTACTCCGTATTTTTCATTTCATAGCTTCAGCTATGAAAAATGAGCCACAGATAATGAATGAAAATAGTTGCAATGGAATAAGGAATAATTTCTTCAATGGATGCAACTTATGAATGAAGTAGTTTAGTCATTTAGTGAGCTCATCAATGAAATAATGCAATAAAAAATTTATTGCAAAAATAGCTCAAATTTAAAAGCAATAATAGTATTGAGTGACTTTCGTCATCCGTGTTACCAGAACACCAGGACGAGGACCCAACTCAAATGCACCCCACCAACCACTTTCCCCAGCCACCACTCATTTGGAAAAGGTTGCTACTTACTTTTATTTGATACTTGTAACTAATTATTAGTAAATTTTATTTTAAAAACAAAAGTTTTCGTGCTTGCTTGGGAGCTAACCTGGATCTCTTATCATAGATGATGCCAGCTCCAC
>VCRD01002334.1:67743-91970 GCA_006783055.1 Trinorchestia longiramus | reverse complement strand
CTATTGCATATTATGATTTTTTTTTAGTTTTGGGGGATTTTTGCTGTATATGGGGAAATTTGTACTGCAAATCTGGGGGAAAGAGAAAAATCTCAGTGGCAGCCTTGCGGAACGGTATTGCATCATCAAACTGGCGCGGAGCGAAGGTTGAAACTGCGCTGTGCGGTGTTTTGTACTCCGCGAAGTCAACTGTTTATTTACGTTAAACCTGCATTTTTTAAAGCTTTGGTTTGAAGTCTGTGAAAATGAATTTTTCCATCTATTCAAAATTGCGTAAGTGGATAATTTTCACATGGTTAACGTGAAATTTATTTCCAATCGGGACATTAGTAGAATTCGGTTGTGTAAGTCGAAAATCGATTATTTGTATCAAATATTCCTCCAGAGGAACTATTTTTTACAAAATCTAATGTTTCTAAGTATATCAGGAAAACCTTTCTATGTCAAATCTGTATTAATGTTTGTCTTTAACACATTAAACCATTTAATATTATAGTTAGGTTTTTATTTAAGTTAAATAGCTAATAAATCAAAGTAATTGATATATTGTTCATATGAATCTTGCCATGGTTCTACTTGTGCTTATGGGTTTAATTTAATGAAACCATGAAAATAGATCAGTTGCTTTATTTATTTATTGGTAAAGATTAGGTGCATACTTTAAATATTTTAATATTTTACTAAATATACTGATATTCTGAGTTAATACAATGTTTTTCAGGAAATTTTTGCAAATACTTGTGTGGTATGCAGCAATTCAATCCTTACTCATTAACATCCATTTATTATGAGTATACAGGGCTGCTATGTGAGTTTGGAGCATACTAGGATGTCATAGAACTAGGTTATCAATTCTTACAGTGGACACCCTTAATGTAATGTGGCTTTGGAACTGAGGTCCTAGAGATATTTCTAAGGAGCAACAGACATTTTCAGTTTTGTGACTGTTGGTAAAGGTTAAAAAATATTTTTTAGGATTAATTTTATTATGACATGAAAATTTTTAATCTGTGAGAAATTGATGTTTTTTTTAAATCTTGTAAAGCGTGAAGAGGAAATACTGCTGCATATACTGAGGTATTTTATGATGTATAAAATACAAGTATAGCACATAATATATGCATTAGTCTTTGCTACATGTAATGCAAATGTAGTAGTACAACAAACTGCTAGACTGCCACCAGACTAAAAATTATTTGATTATTAAGTATTGTATGTATAATATTGTGATAATTTCTACATTTGTGCAGGCCAAATGAGGCTTCAGCTCATGGGCAACTATGAAGACATAACTACTGAGCTAAATGGACTTACCATCTATGTTTCCAACGTCCCAAAGTCTGTGAGTGCATAAACACACGAGGTGGTTGCCATGCTAGGCACTGAAATTTTGTTTTATATTTATATAATATTTTATTCATCTCATTCTTTTCCTAAGTCAAATGTTCTTAGTCTCTTTTATTTTATGCACATTTTTATCCTAACAGCAGTGCACTGACTGTAGTAATGCCCAGTCTTATGTGTACCATTGCACTTTTCTCAAGTGTCTAGATTTACCAATGTAATTTGCAGATTAGGAACTTGAGTTGAAAGTTTGCTTCTGCCCTTCTTTATAAGGTTTGTTGATAGCAAATCCTATTTGCTGATAGCTTTTTACTGACATGACCTTGTGTTATGGACATGACTTTGGATTACTGACATTACCTTGTGTTACTGACATGACATTCATTTGTGTGTTTCTAATTTAGATGCTTTAACTTGGATTTGTGGATATAATGTACACTGGAGTTTCTATAGAAATTTTACTGTGTAGATTTGACTATTTTGATATTACATGGACAAATGTATTAAATGATTTGATAAATTGTTTTAAATGAATATTTTTCATGAATATATACAGAACTTTGATTCTGTATCTTATCTACTGATAACATGGCCTAGGTAGTACCTGTGGAAATTTCACAGTTAATAAGTAATAAAATGAAGGATTTATGGAATGAAATACATTTTTCAGTCTAACCTGTAGTACTATCAGAACCTGAATATTTTTTGTGAGTACATGAAATGAGGCTGTGTAGGAGAAGGCTAATGACAGAAAAAATGACATATTTTATATTTTATAGTAATCTGGTACCTTTGGTATCCACGAAACATTATGTATAATACATGTGTACCCACTCTGATTTCAATTTCATGATTTTTCTTCAGAAATGAATAGGAAGTAATGGGACAGACAATCAAAGAGATGGAGATACAATGTATTATTCAAGTACAGAATAGTGTATCTCCATCTCTCTTTATCTGTGTGTGACTCCCATTTATTCCTATCTATTACTGAAGAAAAATGATTGAACTGAAATAAGAATGGGTATAGATGTATTTTAAGCATTGTATTTTAGATACGAAAGATGCTGGATTATTATAAAATATACCATTTTTTCCCATAATTAGCCTTTTACTCCTAGCCATGTTATAAGTAAATAAGATACAGAATGGAAGTTCGGGATATATTCGGGGCTGACAGTACCATGCTTGAAATTGGAAAGTTTTTTATTGCATATATCCTTAATTATATCACTTTTAAACTTCGGAATTTCCATGGTACTATCTAGGTCAAGTTATTGGTAGATAAAATACAGAATGGATGTTCTTTATATAGTGTTACCTCACTTATTGCGGGTGTTACGTTCCAGACCACTCGTAATAAGTGAAAATCGGCGATGTAAGGATGCTATATTTATTTTGATACCACGCACAAAATAACAATGTATCATTTTATAACTACTCACACACGAAAGTCTGATGCTAACGTGGGATGGAAGAGTGGTGAGAGGAAGTTTAATGTTTTTAATTTTGTAAATTTTCAAATGGTTTAATTTTTTGAATTTGTTGAGTTTTTGGAATATTTTAGTTATTTTCATTTTTAGATTTTGTTTTAATCTTTTAAATTGGTTAAAATTTTCTTTTTTTGTTTTTGAATTTTTAAATTTTTTTGATATTTTGTCAGTTATTTGAATTTTTGAAATTTTAAAGAGTGCTGCTAGCATATCAGTGATACCGACAATACCTTACTTATGTGTGAACCTGTACTATGCGGCCCCATGAAATTGCAAATTTTTGAATGTTGCCCTTGCACTAAAAAGTTTGCCCACCCCTGATCTAAAACATTGGAGTGGAGAATAAGAGAACAAAGAAAAGCAGCAAGAGAACGACAGAGAAAGAGCCAACAGCATTGCGAGAAAACGAAAGGCAAGCAACTCGTGATAGAAACAGTATGAATGCAACAACGAAGGATGAATATGAGTCAGGAGGAGCGAGAATTGCATCTTCAAACCACGAGAAATAGAGATCAAGAAAGTTGAAATGACAGAATGGTGTGGAGAGACAGCAATTTCTAGAAAACAGGAGAAACAGATACCTAGAAAGACAAAATGATATGAATGAGATAGCGAGACAGCTACTGAACTAACCGCGAATTATTCGCGGGTCCTGCTAGTAAATACATAAACACATTGGATGTTATTATATGTAGAGATTTTGGATAGAAATATCCCAAATTTTATCACTTTTCAACCATGGAATTTTTGTGGCAATTATCTAGTATAAGTAGATTTCCAAGTAAATGTCTTCCAGCCTTCTAGAAAGTTGATGAATAAAATGCCCTCAAATTTTTGGTAATTGTTCTGTGGTTTTATTGTTAAATTTTTTTTTGCAAGTTTTGTACATTGAAACTCTAACTTTTTAATTTTTCTCTTGCAGTCAACTAAACAGGATGTTGCAGAAGCACTGAGAGTAAATGATGGCTGTGTCGAATTGAAGAATCTCGAAAACAATGACAATTTCAATGTTGCTTTTGTTCAACCCCGGACGTGGAACGACAGTACCGAGTGAGTACATATGTCCAATTTGTTAATTGCAGTGAATGTTCTTTTTAAGTAGTTTTCTAGACTAAACTCTTATTCCTAAATTAGTCATTCACTTGGCTCTATCTCTTGAATGTACTGACAATACTTTTGGTGTATGAAAACTTCATGGACTAGATTGATTGAGTTTTCTAGACATTATTAATGTTGGCAAATTTTTAGTTTTAGTATATTTGTGCTACTTGAAGTAGAACACTCATCTTTTATGCTTCTTAATTTGGAGACACTTTGAGCTTTAATTATCTGACACTTATAAAGTTATCTATGAAGTGCATTGCTCTGTATGCTATATGTTAAGTAAGTTAACATTGAAATGCATAGCTCTGTGTACTATTTATTAAGTTAACTTTGAAATGCATAGCTCTGTATGCTATCTGTAAAGCATACTTCTTTCCATACAATTTTTTTATCAGGCACATCATCCATGGGTTCCTTAGGCCATATTAGATAAGAAATGACAAATTTATAGTGATCAAAAATCACATGTGTTCCAAAATTGATGCATGTATTGAGCACATGGAAGACTTGTGATGTTGCACTCAATTGGAGACACAAGGAACAGAATTTTTTTTGTATTTTGAAAAGAAAAACTATCCAAAAATAGAATTTAGATATCTTGTGTGTTTATTGACATTACAAAATAGATTTAAGCTTAAAATACTGATGTAGTGATATCTTTTCATGCAAATTGGATGCACATTATACTCACATACATTTCAGAATTTTTCTTTTGTCTAGTCACTACTACTTCTGGAATTTCAAGGATCAATTGAAGGGTGGACAGCACTAGTGGACTACTTGCATTTTTCCCATGGGAAAAAATGCAAGTAGTCCACTAGTGCTGTCCACCTTTCAAATAGTAAACTACTGGATCATAATCGCCTCTGTCAGCGCTGTGTTAGCGACAGCACGGGAGTGGACTACTTGCATTTTTTCCCGTGGAAAATATAATATATTTACCACGGGAAAAAATGCAAGTAGTCCACTAGTGCTGTCCACCCTTCAATTGTTGTCCTTGTTCCGACATAAATGTGTATTGTATTTTTACCATGTTGTCACAGTTTTACCAGTGCAGTGTTCCCTCATGCATTGATTTATTTTGTCTGTGATGAGAAGGAAATGATCAGTATTGTCATATCCCATGCAGTTGTGGGAAACAATTGATCTTTTCTTTGGTACAGGACTATCATTTGATGTTGACAAGAGTCTACCTCTACTTGCACTACAGCATGTTTTAAATGCTTTCACAAGTTCAAATGAAATACTGAGTCTAAATTCAACTAATGCCAAGATATCTTTCTTTTGCATTACTATGTTGCAAGTATCTCTCTGATATAATTGTCATGCATTTACTAAAGCCATGTATATCAAATTAAATGTTATTCTATGGTAGTATTTCTTTGACAGATTTATTCCATAGCAAGATGACAGTTGAGAAACTAAATCAACATCTCATTGATACATGATACTTCTTTACTATGTCAGGACAAGTGACCTCAATTTTTGAAGTGGTATTCCTATCGAATCTTGTTACAGACAGAGTTGGGTTAAACTTTGTAAATGTTGAAACAACATCTACAGACCTATCAAGTCATTTCACATAGGTGATTGTGCAATTCTGCATCTGGTTATCAAATTCATCAAATGTACCCCTTGATTTCTCCTGCATATGCATATCAGGAAACTATAAATCCTTAAGGAATCCTGACAGTCTTATTACTCTAATAGTTCCACAGCACAAAATTTCTTTACTAGCTAAATAATCTAATAAGGGCTAGGAAGTGAACTAATTGTCAAAGAACAGAATAAGGGGATGAAAATTTGGAAATTACTTGGGCAAGATGAAACACAGCGTGTGTGCTGTTGTGCAGGTTTGGCTTATTTGGGGCTCAGGCAAGGCTTATTTTTCTTGCATAAGGCATGAGATCAAATACAATTCTGTTTTGCCTGCCAAAAAACATATATTTTATGACTGCACATTTTTGGTTTAGTGGGGATGTATTGGTGCAACTGAAAAGTATCGGCTGCTCACCAATGCATAAGTTTTGTGGCATTGGGGTTTGATTGAACTTTTGTCTCAGAAGGTTCACAAAAGGTTGTACTTTGAATCACTTATTTTCTTTATTTGCTTTATTTTTATCTAGGAGTGAGTTATTTGCTTCCAAGGTTGCTTTCAATCTGTTCAAAATGATTTTTCATATATTTTAAACAAGAAATGCCCTGCATATGAGAATACCTAAACTTCATTTCTAATGTCGATTAACCTATATATGCCAGAACATAAAAAATATGAGGATTACTCACCTGGCATTTGGTCCAAGAACCCAAGCAATTGGGTAATTTGAAGCAATTAAATCAGTACGTTGGCATTATGCTTCTCTGCCAGCTGCTGAACTCAAGAGAAGCAACAAAATGGCCTAGACTTTCTGAACATGTACCGTTGCTGTTGTGATGCCACTTTCTCGTTTCACCTCCTGTGTGATTTTTACATGCATTTTGATTAAGTGTACAGAATTCGGTATGCTATATAGTAAAGTGTTGAGATAAAGTATTATGTTGGGTAGATTAGTTTGGTCTAGGCTTGCACTTTGCTCTTCTTTGGGAAAACTGACCAGGGATGTGCCTGGGGTGAACAACAAAAACCTGAAACACACCCTGCATTTAAAAGTTTTATTCCCAGCTCAAGAAGGCCAAGTAATTGTTCAGTACCAGTGCCTCAGTGGTTGTTTCAATGCTTTTGGATTCCTGCAAAATAATAATTTTAAATCTCACTTACATGTTAAATTTATTCAGTTGACTGAGTATTATTTTATTGCAATTACTGATCACCTTGTCATCGTATAAAAATTTTGTAGTAAATTTGTATTCAGAAATTGAGTTGATTGAAGAAACAAATAGTTATCATTCTCTTGGGTCAACATGTAAGAGATTTTTATTTATCATGTTTATTATTTACCTCTGTATTATTATTTCTGAGTCTTTTTGTGATCATTACATAAAATAAATACTTGATATTTATCTCTGATTGGACATAAAAGTTGAACTTAAATGTATCTAGTCTAAATGAAGCTCTCTTGTCATATTTCTTTTCTCCTGGAACCAATGCTCCCATGACCATTGAAACCTCTTCTATTTGGAAACCAGAAATACAGGGTGTCTCAAAAAAAATGTACTCACCCTTTAACTGTTGCTAACATGCTGTCTTCTTTGTGTTGCAGGTGTGAGGTTCGAACCTTTGCGAACATGATTCTTTAATCACATTTAATCATGTTCGCAAAGGTTCGAACCTCACACCTGCAACACAAAGAAGACAGCATGTTAGCAACGGTTAAAGGGCGAGGACATTTTTTTTGAGACACCCTGTACTGTATTAATAATAGTAAAAATATCTTTGTACTTCATTGTCGTTGTGATGACATTACAGTTAGATTGATATTGAAACTGTTAAGGTCTTAGGCACAATATTATGTAAGCTACTGAAATGCTAGCTAACTTATATTATGGAGCAAACCTATGTAAGCCATAGTATAAAGAAGACAACTTTGTAGTAGGACTGCCTTGCGATCAGCAAGTTTTGGTCTGTAGTATCCCTTCTTATTTGTAGAATTTTGGTATCACATGAGAAGTTACAACAGGCAGTATGATCAATTTTAGCATCTTTTGTTTTTTTCAACAACTTTTATACTGAACAGATATACCTCATATTTTCCTCTGTGTGTGTATATATATATATATTACACAAAATAAGATACTGAACAGCAAAACTATGTTGTATATCAATCAAAAAAATTCTGCTGTGAAAAGAAGCACAAGTATTGAGTAGGAAAGCATAATGTGCATAGACTTTGAGTTTTAAAATGATATAGTAATATCTAAAGATAATATATATATTTTATCTATATAATCTCCCTCGTTATAATTCAAGGTTATTATTTTCTTTCTTTAGTATTCCATAATATTACCTGCATTTTAAGTTACAATATAATCTCATGATGAATCCTTATTTAGGTCATTGCTTTGTATAATGTGGTAGGTCAAAGTTAGCAGTTGTTTTACTGTGAGTGCATCTCATGTTTTTCATCAAATTATAATAGATTTGACTCTGATCCCAAGTTTCTTTCAGCTAATTCATTTTAATATGTTAAGGTTCCTGTTTGTGCAGCATCCTGGAGGATAGAAAAGAAGCAACAATCCTTGGTAGGAAGTTGTCAATCAAAGAGGCCTATGATTCTGATCGGTTACAACCAAGCCACAAGTACTACAAGAGCCACAAGTTGTCAGAAGACGACTACGACTTGAGTCCTGCATGCGTTGACAAGCCGTCTATTCATTGCCTCAACGATGATGTTCTTATCCATATTCTTGGATACTTGAATTTGAAAGAGAAGCTACGCATTGAAGCAGGTTTGGTTTTGTAATGTTGAGTGTAAATAATGTTTTAGATTAGTACTGCGTTTCCATAGCCCTCAATCCTGTAGAATGAGGCACGTTTTAAATCATAGTAATGATAATAAAATTACTAAGGTGCTCACAAAGGAAAATGCAAATATATTCTAAACTGGTTATTGCTTATCCAATTAAATTTCATTTTATTAAATGAAATTTTTGCATTTTTGTACATGGGCAGCCAGATAAATGTATTGAGATAAAATCTTTCAATGTATTTTCGAGTAGCAAACTTATTCCTTAATCTTTGGAAACAGGCCAGTGGATACTGTACGCGGTATATGTGACTAAATAGATGACTGCACTTTTCACTTGATACAATTTCAGGAAATTCATCCAATTCTGAAATCTTTGTGCTAAGATTGGCATTTACTCAGTTCTGGTGCTGAATTTTGACTTGCATTGCTTGCCAAAAATGTTTGATGGGCCTCTGGGACATGTTTAACTTCCTTTGCTGAAATGTCGATGTTTTGCAGAGTTCCTTTCATAGTTTTTGGTCATCATGGCCAGCTTCTTAGACCTAAGGACTAGTGCTTTTAGACCTATGTGTGATTTATTTGCTTGGCGAATTTGTGGTGTTTTGATATTTTTTGTCATGGAGGATGCTGGATATATAAAAGTTTCTTTTAGAAGGATTCATATCCTGTTACATGATAATATACGTACATACTACCCTCTGAATAAATTCTCAAGGAGAATTTTGTGCGAAGTAATTTACATTATTGCATGTCACTCTCAGTTCAGTTTGTAACTATTAATGTTGCATTCGACTCTCCACAGTCTGTCGCCGATGGCAGGCCCTCATTTATTCAATAGAGGGCAGACAAAAAACAATTGACATCAGGGCAGTGGACTGTCCGTGGCGTTCTCTCCTGTACTCTGTGTGAGTAGACCTCGGCAACCATATTATTTTGTCTCACCTTAGTTCTTTGTCAAGATATCACTGTACTCATGCTCGTCAGTTCTATTGTATCCAGTTAACACTGTACTTATGCTCGTCAGTTCTATTGTATCCAGTTAGCAGTGTGCTCACGCTAGTCTGTTCTATTGTATCCAGTTAGCACTGTACTCATGCTCGTCAGTTCTATTGTATCCAGTTAGCACTGTACTCATGCTCGTCAGTTCTATTGTATCCAGTTAGCACTGTACTCATGCTCGTCAGTTCTATTGTATCCAGTTAGCAGTGTACTCACGCTAGTCAGTTCTATTGTATCAAGTTAGCAGTGTACTCACGCTAGTCAGTTCTATATTGTATCAAGTTAAGACTTTACTCACGCTAGTCAGTTCTATTGTATCAAGTTAAGACTGTACTCACGCTAGTCAGTTCTATTGTATTAAGTTAAGACTGTACTCACGCTAGTCAGTTCTATTGTATCAAGTTAAGACTGTACTCACGCTAGTCAGTTCTATTGTATCAAGTTAAGACTGTACTCACGCTAGTCAGTTCTATTGTATCAAGTTAAGACTGTACTCACGCTAGTCAGTTCTATTGTATCAAGTTAAGACTGTACTCACGCTAGTCTGATAGTTTACAATAGCGCGGTGATGTAGTGCTTGTTCCCTGCAACGTTGATCATGGGATATCAGTTTGTTTATTGTTTTGAAGGAATTAGGTTATACATTCCTTATTTGACTCATTAAGTTCCTTATTCATGACTTTAAAGTATAGTCATCAATAAAAAGCAACTCAGCTACTCCGAAAAACGCCAAAAACCGTATCATGAATTTTTGAGCCCCATTGTTTCTTAGTGTTGCCAACGACAATTTTAATTGAAACAAGATATTGCGATGTTATCGATACAAGTTCCGTACTAATTTGTGAAGTATAACACGTGTGTAATAATAGCATGAAGGAAAGGGTTAGTCGGTGGTCACACATGAGTTCCTTTTCTTAACACAAGACAGACTGCCATGTATCACAATACTATAACACTACTTCAACAAGACACTCGTATGACACAATACTAAATTCAAGCACAAATAAATAAATCAACTTTATTTCGATATATCGCAGAGTACAGTATATATTCAAAGTACAAGGAATCGGGTTTTCAAATCTTAGAGCTAACGTCTTACGGTTAGTGGTGACACTGTTAATCCTAATATCAGCATAGTAGGTGAAAACGATTATTCTCTTTAGACGCGACTTAAAATTATAAATTACGGGACATCTTACACTGCGTTAAAGCGTTAACTTGGGAAAAATTTACAAGAACATGTCACAAATTATTAATGATTTATATCGCTATATAATTCGAGGTGTAGTAGACCGAAGTCTTGCGGTTTCACATTTACTTATTGTAACAAAACATTTACGAACAATTGAATTATATGATTATACTATGAAGTGAAACCTTACATAGAATAAAGGCCTAAATTTCGTGATTAAATTTCGCAAAAAAAGGAAGAAATATTTGCAATAACTTCATGGTATTAATAATATCAAAAGTCACGTATCAGAAAAAGTCCATATATGAGAAGGGAATTTAAACATCATGAATTGAAAGGAATGAAATATTGGTTATCAGAGTGGAGTTACTGTGATAAAGTTAGAATTTCTCATATCATCTTGTTATTTCAAAGATATGTACTAAAAGTAGGCACAAAAGCTTCATGATAACACCAAAATTAAGAAGTAAATACGGGAGAGATTAGTAAGTGGTGATCCTCCTGTAAATTCTGACGTGGTCGGTATTCTATGTATTTTAGGTGACGAGCAAATATTTCCTTTAGGCACAGCTTAGAATTAACATCATCGCCTTAAACAAAATTGGATGTTTAACATCAGAGAAAGACCGAAAAAAAGTGATCAGGGTGAAAAGTTTAAACATGAAGTTGTAATTGTAATTTCTAATTACTGATTGACTGCTTAATACGACTTGTTGATGATCTATTAAATTGAATCATTATTACAGTTAACTGTAAATATCATGTTTAATAAAAATGGATGTTACACATCAGAGAAAAGCGAAATACAAATAAAAAGAATGAAGGTTAAAACTTGTCACAAATTATTAAGATTTTGAGGTTGATATAGATAATTAGAGCTATAGTAGACTAAAGTTCTAAGGTTTCACATTCACTTTTTGTAACAGCAATTACTAGCATTAACGCATGAACTTTATGATTGTACCTTGGAAAATATAAATAAAATAAAAAAAGCTTTGGAAGAAGAATAAACTGATGGGCAACCCCAAATTCAAATACAGTTTGTTTCCCATCAAATTTAGTGCATTATGAACACTGACCATCATGAACATTAAAATATCTACCGAGTAAAAAAGCACCAATTAATAAGCCTTTATTTAAAATAAAAACGTACCGGTTTTTGCTAAGCTTAAATTTCTGAACTCTAGTGCTGCGGAATTTGCTGCACGAGTTTGACATTTAGGTTATTTTTGTTTGAATATTATTAACTGTACTTCAGCTTACACCCAATTTGTATGACAGAAACACATGGTGGACACCTATATGTAGTATATTTCGTTACCAAGTTAATTTTGTTTAATCATACATAGTAACTCAACGGGTTTTCTGCATTTGTTTCCTACTTTCCTACGATATTCAAAAATGATGCGTCACGTTTTTTGAAATTCTTTAGTGACTGGTTTTCCTTTATATGCGTGGGCAGTTTATTCCAAAGCAATGCATTTGAAATTGAAAGAGCTCTTTGTCCAGCACCGGACAAGCGGAAGCTGATGATAACGTCGTGTTTTCTTTTAGGTTTTATACCCTCGGTAATGAGTGGATGAAATTTACCGACTTTGGCGGAACTTTGAGGGCGATATAGAGAGGAAAATACGTACTTGACCTTGTAAATGAGTAGGCTTTGTTCTATCGGGGTCCAGTTAAGCTTTTTCATGAGGGGTTGCATGATCGTTTTTTCTGGTTTCTTTTGCATACTACTTTAGCAGCAAAATTCGTACATTTCTGTAGTTTCGTTTGAAGACTTTCAGGTACATCTCCCCAGACCAAGTGACAGTAGTTAAAGCGCGTTGACACTAAAGATTGGAAGGCTAATAATCTAGTTTTCTCGTGAAGCATGTTCTTCAAGCGGTTGTCACGTTACACTACTAAGTAGTGTTACAGTATTGTGTTATGACAGTCTGTCTTGTTGAAGTAGTGTTACAGTATTGTGTTATGAGAGTCTGTCTTGTTGAAGTAGTGGTACAGTATTGTGTTATATGACAGTCTGTCTTGTTGAAATGGTGTTATAGTATTATATTCATTAGTAGTCTGTCTTCTTGAAAGAATGGCTGAGTTAGGATTATTGCATATTTCTATATAACATCTATAACAAACATTTTTATTACTGATTAGTGCAAGATGAGTAAAAATTAAGCTCCACTCCGTTAGAGGTGTTTTGTTTTGAAGAAATTTTCTCAACGAGGTGTTATACTTTACGTCAATGTTAAGTTTCACGTCACAGTTATGTTTCACGTCAGTCATGTTTCACGTCACAGTTATATTTCACGTCAGTCATGTTTCACGTCACAGTTATATTTCACGTCAGTCATGTTTCACGTCACAGTTATATTTCACGTCAGTCATGTTTCACGTCACAGTTATATTTCACATCACAGTTATATTTCACGTCAGTCATGTTTCACGTCACAGTTATATTTCACATCACAGTTATATTTCACGTCAGTCATGTTTCACGTCACAGTTATATTTCACGTCACAGTTATATTTCACATCACAGTTATATTTCACGTCAGTCATGTTTCACGTCTCAGTTATATTTCACATCACAGTTATATTTCACGTCAGTCATGTTTCACGTCACAGTTATATTTCACATCACAGTTATATTTCACGTCACTGTTACTTTTGCAATCTGTAAAAGGTTTGAAAGCTGCCAAATTGGTTCAGTTGCTGCAGTGACCTTCATCGCTTATCTTGTCTGACTGCCTAGTCAAATAAATCCAGCTCACACTCACATTAACACTGTGACCTGCATCTTTCTTTATACCAATATAAAAGTATTTCAAAGCTACTAAATCTTGCTTCTATTTTATAGCTAGTCTGCCTATGCCTTGAATAAACTTGCTTTGGACCATACAGGCAAAATGACTGCCCATCAAGTGAGCAAAAATTTGTTGTCAATCATCACTCGGTGTTCATTGTACATAGGGGCTTCTTATCACTGGGTAGAGTTTGCATGGAAATTCAGTGATCACTCAAGTTCTAATGTCAGGACCATGCTTGTGTGTGATGTTCAGATCTTCCTTACCTTCAGTGTCGGTCTGACAATTGAGCTCCAAATAGCTGAGGTGCTATTCATTTTTCATGATTGTGTTCTTTATATTGCCTCTCAATTTCATCTCATTTTTTTAGAGTGATCAAGAAGCTCTTCCAAGGGAACATTCTGTTGTATGAAGTTGTATGAATCAATGATTACCCATCCATGCCCTCAAACCCGAGAATTTCTACGTACGCAGATGATGCACAAATTGCAATGACAAGCGCGCCGGCCAAACTACCTCACAAAAACAAATGCTGAGACTTTTAAAACACGTAAAATCATGGTACGACCAAAAAAGGTCTCAAGCTTAAAGAAGCAAGACACGGTGCATCATTTTTGATTCCAAGAACACAATAAAAAAGCTCCCGAATTTAACTTTAACGTTAGGAAATGACATTATTGGACCAGTAGGAAAAGGAAAAAATTTGGATGTCTGGTTTGATCAAAACGTGTCTTTCACATCCCATGTGGAGAAAACATGCAACAAAATTAACGGTACATTGATGTTCCTTCACCGCATGAAGAACATGCTTGACGAAAAAACTAGATTATTAGTCATCCAATCTTTAGTGTTATCACGCTTCGACTACCGTTATTTGGTTTGGGGAGATATACCTAAAGGTCTTCAAAAAGAGCTACAGAAATGTATGAATTTTGCTGCTAAAGTAGTATGCAAAGGAAAGTTCAGTAAAAACGATCATTCAACTCCTCTCATGAAAACGCTTAACTGGACCCCGATAGAACAAAGACTAATCATTCACAAAGTCATACATGTATTCTCTCTATATCGCCCTCAAAGTTCTGCCAACGTTGTTAAATTCCATCCACCCACTACCATGGGTGTGAAACCTAACCGACGACACGATGTTAACATCAGCTTCCGCTCATCTGATGCTGTTCAAAGGACTCTTTCAATTTCAGGTGCATTGTTATGGAATAAGCTGCCCACGTCTATGAAGGAAAACCAATCAATTAAGAATTAAAAAAAAACTTGCCATTTTCGAATATCAAAGTAGCAATCAAATACAGAAAACTTGGTTGCTATGCGTAATAAAATAAAGTTAGTAATGAAACATTATGTATAAATGTCTACCATGTGTTTGTGTCACACAACTTGAGTGTAAACTGAAGTAGAGTTAACAATATTCAAACGCAATAAACGTAAATGTCAAACTCGTGCTACTATTCCGTAGCTCTGGAGTCAAATCGACTAATTTAAATTTATCGAAAACCTGGGTGTTTTCTTACTTTTTTACTTTTAAACTTCAGGTTTATTAATTGTTGCTTCTTTACCTGATGAATGTTTCAATGTTCATGATATTCAGTTTTCATATCGCAAAACAAAAAAACGAAAACAGTTTGATAGGACAGTTTGTCTAAAAATAAATAGAATTGTATTTGAATCTGTGCTTGTTCCCCAGTTTATTCTTCTTCTAAGGCTTTTGGATATTTTTTATTTGTTTTGTTATTTTTTTATTTTTCGAAGGTATAATTGTATTGTTACAATAAGTGAATGTGACACCTTTAGTCTACTACAGCTCCTCTTATCTATATCAACACATAAATTTTGAAATTTGAGACATCCACTCTGTTTTATTTTATAATTTTTTTAGTCTTTCTCTGAAATGTAACGTCCGTTTTCGATAACTGTAATAATGATTAAATTGAATAGATCATCAGCAAGTCATACTAAACAGTCAACCAGTAATTAGAAATTACAATTTTAATTTAATAACGATTACAACTTCATGTTTTAACTTTTTACTCTCATAATTTTTCTTTTTCTGTCTTTCTCGGAGGTTAAACATTTGATTTTGTTAAATGCAATGATGTTTATTCTAAACTGTGCCTAAAGAAAAAATTTTGCTTATCACTTAAAATGCGTAGAATATCTACCACATCAGAATTTACAAGAGGGTCACCAATGTCTGCCTCTTAAGTCATCATTGAAAAAGTAAAATTTCATTTGCTTCACCATGTTTATTTAACGTTCATTGTGTGATGTGAATGTTTACGGTTACCCGTAGGTACCGCTATTATATCATCTACTATGCGTAGAATACCTCCTAAACTAGAATACCACTTTATAAGGCATCTTTAAAAACCAATGCTGTTACATTTCTTATGTACCAACTGTATTGGAAATATACGTTTTTGTTTGTTTTTTGTTTTGAATGTATTTTTATTTTCAGAAAACCCTATTGTAGAAGGTTCAACTGCCCTCCCGGTCAGAAAAAACTACAAAAATGCAAGTTGATCATGTACAAGATGCTTATTCTGAATGAAGCACATCTCACGGCGCTACACCTAGATGAGCACCAGTGTGTCATAGACGTCAACGTTGCGTCTGCCATAGGTTAGCATTGCAAATATCATCATTGTTTGTTGGTTTGTGCATCTGTATTTTCTAATGATTTTTTTTCAGTTTTGGAAATTTTGTTTCTGAATTTCCATATCGAGAGCTAGACCTAGTGATGCTAAAAACTTATTTATAGCATTTTTTTTTTTTCGAAGAAAAAACCTTTTATGAGTTTGTTTAAATAAAAATTAGACTCAGGCATCAAACTCAAACATAGTAGATATAGTAGGCTCTGAATTCCTGACTCCATCAAATTAAGTTCTGTGGCTCCTGCTGTTCCTCTTAAGACTCATCTACATCAGATAAGGGAATCTAGGGCCGGCTGCCAGGGCTGGGCGGTTCATCAATTGAGTCTTCAGAATCCTCCATTTCTGAGTCGTCCAACTCAAGCTTAAAAGTAGGGATGTTGCGTGAAGCAGTAGCATCCCTGCTGGTTGATGACTGTGGTTGTAGTGATGGATGAGTGGCAGGAGACATTATCTGGGCAGACCTCCTACACTTTCATTGGTCCAATATCATCTGCTACTTTCTTCAAGAGATCTGCTATATACTTTCCAGTGTGGCTTTTTGCACCTAAAAATGGAGGCTAAAATTGAATTTTTCAACTTGTTTCTCATTCCTAAAGTACAATACTAATGAAACTGGTCAATACCAAGATTCCTCATGTTGTATTCTCTCGTCGAAATTTAGACTTTTAGTTCACAGTCAAATTTTTTGTGGTAGATAGCTGAAATATCTATGAAATTTTACCCAAGACTATTTGCCTTTAAATTTTTTGTTTACTAGTTATTATAAAATGAGGTGTGCCAAATCTAATGTGGGAAATAAACATTAGGACCAATGAAACAGGATTACAAAAAATTTACTGTTATTCTGAACATTATCTCTTCTTAAAATAGGGGGTGTATGTGAAATACTGCATTATATTGTTTGTTATTGTTGTAATTGAGTTGTTTAACCACTATTTAGCGGAAACTTATCTGTTGCAAGGCTGCTCCAAAAGATCAGCTTTGGTACTGTCACTATGAAGTTTGTGAACCCTTCATTCCTGTAATTAGTCAGTATTTCAGGATTAATTAGATGTTCTTCGGGAAGTGACTGGAAGTTCAGTATGTAAAAGTGCTCAGAATCAGCCAAATCAGGCAACAGTTAGATAAAACAAGTGACAATGATGTTACGTATTCTTACAGTTCTTACCTGACATTAGTGTAACTATCACACAACACTGCAACACTAGAAGCAGATGCTACTAGTTCCTTCGCAGTTGCACAGCACTCTTGGTAGATCTTTTTAAGGAGACTGTTTGAAATTATGTCCCGGCTTGGAATCTTGAAAGATGGCCTCAGAGTCCTGAAGAACTTTCCCCACAACTTGTTATCCACCAGGCTTAGTGGGCAGCCACTTGCATAGATAGCCCTGGCTAACTGTAGCTGAGCTTCTTCCTGTCATGAAAATGGATTATAATATCACGCAGGGTGGCAGGGGTAAGCAAAAGTATAGATGATAATATCGGAGTAACTGGTACAAACATATTTTTCATTTGAAAACCTAATAAATCCTGACCTATCCTTGCCATATTGATTTTTCAACTAAATTATAGACTATTTCATTAATTGTAAACATATTTGTACAGTGAAGATATCCCCCACTCAACACCTCATTTCTCACTTTCCTCATTAGTGTGTGCATATGGGGGCCAAATTTTTTGAAAATTTGCACATACAGTAATCTGAAATAATACCCAATTAACTTAATGTCATTGGAGATGCATTATTAGTGTATACAATATATAATTATATTATTATACTTACTGTTTGTGTTTGTCATTTTGTCAACATACGTGCATGATGCAATCTTCTGTAATGTCTTTGTGGTTTTGGCAGGAATGGAAGTCATTGGAGTGCTTCTAGAACTGACAGAGGCAGATCCAGGTCTGCTTGTTGTGCCTGTTGCTGTAGCTGTATTAGGCCTGGAGTAAGGCACTGTACTGGAACTTGTGAAAAAGGAACCATCTAATGTCCTTTGCATAGAATCAGTGGCTACACTTGATTCATGCAAGAGGAATTGCATTTTCATGTCTAATTCTGAATCACTGTCTATTCCTTGTGATATTTCCTCAGTTTTAGTATCAGTAGGAACTGTTTTTTGTCCTCTATCCTCCATTAAATACTTTTCCTTGACTTTCTCATTACATTTCTTGCATTTTTCTATGTGCTTTACCATCCTGCTTCCATTTTTTGAGTACTGTCGAGCAGAATAGGCACTTCACTTATGCCATTTTCCTGTCACTGGGGACATATTTGAATAATTTTGCAATTGGAATCTTCTTTCTGACTAGCATTGTGGCTTTCACTCAGTCACTCACACTACCAAAAATGCTACACCACAACAGGGACGTGTGCTGGGTACTGAGAACAACAAAAACTAAACAACTTAGTGTTGCCAAATTTCAGTTCGACTCAGTTTTGCCAAATCTCTTGCAATATAAATTCCAGAAACTACATCAAATTGTCAGAAAATTCTTATTTATGACCACCAGTAAAGATGTGTTATTAAAATGCATCTTTTGGGGAGTTCAAGGTGATACAAGTGCATTGTCGAGTGAAATACATCAAAACATGAAACCACAGATAATGAAAAATGTCCTACAACCATAGAAAACCATGAATTAAGGGGCATACTTTTTATTTTATTATCTGACATGGAAAAAATTATTGCTGAGTTATTTTAAAACAAAATATAAAAAAGAAAATATCCACTTTTTTTTTTTTTTTTGTAAAAAAAAAGTTTCATCTCACGTAGTCATCTCTAGCTAGATCCTCTCCAGGTAGGGAACTGGAGCATTGACCTTCAGCTTGACAGAGAGATATGTGTTCCTTCGTTAATTTATCCCTAAGTTCTTGTACGAGTTTTTTAACAGTTTATATCTTAACAATTTGGATACTTGACTACCTCGGAAGGTTTCAGCAGCTAATTTTTATAGAATCGGGAATGGTCGTTAAAAAAGTTCGGTCTAGGTTTAATACCTCATTTTCCCATTAATTTCTTCCTTTCTTGTAGGTGGGGGCCACTAAAGTGACCTCTTACTTATATGTTGTCTTTATTTCTTTTTAGTTTGTATTTTAATTTGTTGTGGATGACTTTTTAGGTAGTTCTGCTGTTGTTATCGCCTTCATTGAACAAGAGTGTGAAGCTGTGGTCAGGCAATGAATAAATCGTGTTGCTAGACCTCCCTCAAAGAAGGGAAGGGGATTAGTGTAGCAATTTACAGCAACTTTGATGACTGTGTGTTTGAGTGATATAAGGGATTTCTGAGCTGCTCTCTAGTGGGTTTGTTGATCGTGCTGGTTATCATGACACTCGAGACAGAAATGCCCATCAGTGGCATCCCTAGCTACTTTTCACTATTATCAGCTCTTCTTCAGAGAATTAATGCCCATCAATGGCATCCCTAGCTACTTTTCACTGATATTATCAGCACTTCTTCTGAGAATTAATGCTTGTCTATGGATTCCCTATCTGCTTTTCATGAATTCAATCATGCTTGTGACTTCAATTTGTTGTTTTAGTTGGTAGAGGCCAATGTATATGTAGCTATACCTAGCTGCGTGCGCGAATGGCTTTTGCTATTTTATGCTTCTCATGTGAACTTTTCTTCTCTTCAAAATAGGCACCTGGCCACTTCTCCTGAGCTTTTTCAGTCAAGATACTGCTGAAATTTTGTTCGTACAGTGCTCAAGCTATTGAATATTATGCCCCTGTTATTCTGGAACTATGCTGAATTTGAAGCCCTTGTAGTGCTAGAACTAAGTTTGTACTGAATTTCATTATGACGAAGTGCATAATTGAGCAGGAACTGTTGTCAAAGCTTTAATTATAACAGAAATAACATCAATATGTAGTGTATTTTATTGTGTTTTTGTTGCTAAACGAGGACTCTCAATAAGTCTGGACATGAATGTTGCAGGTCGGCTTGTCCCAAATCTTGAAGTTCTGTCCTTGCGGTTCTCCAAGAACCGGTGTCACTACACCAGCCTCAGGAGCATCTTCTCTAACTGCTCCAAGCTGAAGACCTTCTGTGTTGATGTGTGTAGTTGTCATGTGGCTCATAGTTGTCACATAGCTCATAGTTGCCTTGTTAGCTCATAGTTGCCACATAGCTCATAGTTGCCACATAGCTCATAGTTGCCACATAGCTCATAGTTGCCTTGTAGCTCATAGTTGCCTTGTAGCTCATAGTTGCCTTGTAGCTCATAGTTGCCTTGTAGCTCATAGTTGCCTTGTAGCTCATAGTTGCCTTGTAGCTCATAGTTGCCACATAGCTCATAGTTGCCTTGTAGTTCATAGTTGCCTTGTAGCTCATAGTTGCCACATAGCTCATAGTTGCCTTGTAGCTCATAGTTGCCACATAGCTCATAGTTGCCACATAGCTCATCGTTTCCACATAGCTCATAGTTGCCTTGTAGCTCATAGTTGCCACATAGCTCATAGTTGCTATATACATATCTGATAGCTACATAATTAGTTTCTACATAGCTTATGGTGTAGGCTCACTTCTATATAGCTGTTGTGATTGTTTTGAGCACTCTTCAGAAAATATTTTGTGGAACTTTATTAGTTATCACTAGGTTTTTGATTAAGTTGTACTTTCTATTGCTCTTTATACCTGATCATGAAAAACGCCTCGATAAATTTTTTAAGAAAAAGCAAAAACCTTGAAAACAGGAATTTCGTTTCCTCAGTTGATGTAAAATTTGTTTATTATCTCAGGCATAATTTTTGTAATGATTTTTTATGCTGTATGGAAAAATTTGTGCATTTTGTATATTTCATTAGCAAGGTATAAAATTTTGTTCAGTAAATTTGTGTCTCTTTCTTTCTAATAGGAGAAATATTCGTAATATTTGCGTGATAAATCCATCGAACTTCGAGGTTTTTCAAAGTTCTGTCTGTACACGATACCGCTCACACTCGGTGATTGAGAACTGATTTTTGCAGAATTTGGAGTCCACGGAAGATCTGTTCGCCGAGCTCCACAGCTGCAAGTCGCTGGAGGTGCTGCGCTTGAACTACATGTCCCTGCTCACCATCAAGAACAAACTCAGACTTCCTTTAACAGAGCTCTCCCTCTCTGACATCTTCAGCTTCAAATTGTGCTTGAATAAACTCCTTCAACCCACGTTGAAAACATTCCGATTCTTCAAAACAATCAGCATGAGTCGAAAGTAAGTTCATAACGTGTGTCAAGAATTTTCTGACTCTTCTTTAGTTGCCTGTGTGTTATTTGGCTTAGCAAATCACAATATTTTACGCAAATGGGTAATGCTAACTAATTTTATAGCAACAAATAGCAAGTACAATTGCTCAGAGTAGGCTGCCTTTGCTGTGTGGAGCGCAACTGATACTGCATCAATCTTCACACAATGTGCGTATTTTTGCGCATGAGGTTGTGCATACTGGATTTAGTTTATTTTTTATATGGGTATGTTTGTATATTAATGTCACTGTTGGGTGAAAAAATGAACGACGATCTTTGAGAAAGAAAAGACGAGGGACGTATAGGAAGATTGCTGTTCTGTGACTTTTTTGGTTTGAAATATGGCTGATCAGGAGCCACACACACATGGCTGATCAGGAGCCACACACACACACATGGCTGATCAGGAGCCACACACACACACATGGCTGATCAGGAGCCACACACACACACATGGCTGATCAAGAGCCACACACACACACACACACGTGGCTGACTTGGAACCACACTCACGTGGCTGACTTGGAACCACACTCACGTGGCTGACTTGGAACCACACTCACGTGGCTGACTTGGAACCACACTCACGTGGCTGACTTGGAACCACACTCACGTGGCTGACTTGGAACCACACTCACGTGGCTGACTTGGAACCACACACACGTGGCTGACTTGGAACCAAACACACGTGGCTGATCAGGCGCTACACATATGGCTGACAAAGAGCCCGTGTTAGAACTCTTCTTCAGATGCCTTTCCATATGAGAAAAACTTTTAATGTCATTGATATACATATGTATTAGCATTCCTGGAAAATGTCTTGGATACTAATATGTACGGGGTGGCGCATTAGTAACACCCTCTTAGAAAAATAAAAAACCATGAAAGCTAAAGAGATCGGAATGATTGTAAACGATAGAGACGGTCTTGAAATTTAATTATATATGGAATTAATTATTTTTTTAATTTTCTAAAAAGGCAGTGTTACTTATGCGCCGCCCTGTATATCTGTAGCACGTTTCATTTTACTTTAAGATATGCAGCTGATTCTAATGAAACAAAGTTGTGTTTCTGGTGTCAAGTACGGGCGATACTCGCGCGTTTGAAAGCGAAACCAATATTCAGAGAAATTTTTTAACATTGTAACTCGTGTTGTTCCGGTGTATTCCGAGGCTCTAATGAGGCTAAAACCTTATACGTGCTTGTGTTCTCTGCAGTACTGCCGCCTTCGATGCTAAAATGCTGGACAAGTTGCTGAACGCTTGCCCTGACCTCACTGTCTTGCAAATTGATTATTACTATGATACTCTACCGCCCCGTTTCCCGTTGCTCAAAAATGTGAAGGTAAGAATGCACCACAATGAAGAAATGAATCGCATTTTTAGGCTTATCTTTTATAACATAAGCAGATATCTGTTGGTAGTTATTCATCTGTTTATTTTAAATACTTGGGGGATCTTTAGAGAATAAATAGGAGTCCTAAGATCTATCCATGGGACTTTAGGGTTCGTATGGGGGAATAAATAGGATTCCTAACATTTTTCAGTAGAGTTGTGGAAGTCTTGAGTGGCTCCTATTCTAGTAGATTTTCTAACGTCTCATTTAATTTGTGTGGGGTGATGGCTGTAGTTCTTCTCATTCATTTCTCCTGCTGAGGGAATCTCACTGAGTGATGAAAACTTCATCGTTTTGTAGATCTTTAAAAAATTAATAAAATGGCTACCTCACTAGTATATAATCATGAATTACCTAGACAATTATATTCATCGAGCTATCTCATGCAGATCTTTTGGAGAAATAACAGTTTTCTATGTGAGTTCTATAAACATAGTGGTGAGAGTATAATTGAAATGTTGAGATATTTGTTTGATGAGATATGGAGGAGTGAAAGAGTCCCAGATGAGTGGAATAAATGTAATGTAGTTTTATTACATAAGGGTGGACATAAGAATATGAAAGAACTAAAAAATTATAGACCAATTGCTCTGGCTGACACAGTAAGATTTTTTGTGGAATCCTAAATGAAAGGATGAAACATGTGGTAGAAGAAGGAGTAATGGGGGAAGAACAGAATGGTTTTAGGAGAGATAGACGTGGTGAAGACAATTTGTTTGTGGTAAATGAAGTAATTGAAAGAAAGAGGAAGGAAAATAAAAAGGTGTATCTTGCATTTTTGGATATTGAGAAGGCGTATGATAGAGTAGACCGTAGGAGGTTGCTAGACGTGCTAGGAAAAATTGGTTTTAGTGAGAAGATAGTGAACATAGTGAAAAGTTTGTATGAGAATACGTGTGCAGTATACAGGCTGGAAGATTTAGTGACAGGACAGGTGAGGAGTGTAAGGGGAGTGAGACAGGGTTGTACCCTGTCCCCCTTACTTTTTGGCCTCTATACAGAAGAATTAGCAGTACGCCTGAGGATGAGTGGTTTTGGACTGAAAGTTGGAGAGGAGAAACTGAGTTGTTTGCTGTATGCTGATAACATTGTTGTGGTTAGTGAATCAGAGCAGGAATTGCAAATGATATTGGAGATTGTGGATGGATACAGTAGAGATTTCAAGGTGAAATTTGGAGGAGATAAAAGTAAAGTCATGGTTATATGTAAATGGTGATGAGACTGACACAGATAGAGGGTGGAATATTGGAGAAGTTAAGATAGGCAGAACTAAGGAATATAAGTACCTGGGATGTATGTTGAGTGAAGATGGATGTGCAAGAGCAAAAGGTGAGAAAGTGGTAAAAGCTATGCAGTGGTGGGGAAGGCTAAGTAGTGTGGCCAAATATAGAGTAAATAAGTATGAATGTGTCAGAGGAATTTGGAAGTATGTTGCAGTACTTAGCTTAATGTTTGGCATGAATGTTATGGCATGGAATGGAGGAAACCTTGAAAAGTTGGAGGTGCTGCAGAGAAGGGTAGGGCGTTTGGCATTAGGTGCTCCGAAATGGACGGCTGCAGAAGCTCTTAGAGGGGACCTAGGGTGGAGTCTGTTTTCTG
>VCRD01002334.1:47224-67218 GCA_006783055.1 Trinorchestia longiramus | reverse complement strand
GTTGAATAGGCATTTTTCTTCAATGTGACTACCTGCTAAGCATGAGGGGCTGTCTGTGACAAGCTGGATCTTCCAGTGATGCCCACAATTGGCTGGTCCATTTGCATGGAATGGCTCAGGGTGGCCCCAGAGGAATTAGTTTGGATGACCCTGGTTCACAGGAGAAAAACTCTGGGATGCCATCCTGTAGTATGTGCGTGTGTATTGGAGAGAATTGAAGGCCGTTACAAAGGCCCCAGCCAAACGCTGGCCCTCGATCTAAATCGAGATCGAGGCTCATGTATTTATAACTGTAATTATCTTGAAAGTTTCTGCTACTTCAAAGTTTCTGTATGCAATAAGTTGCAATTTTGGCGTGCGTTAGCTACCCGCGTGCTTCTATAATTCATCTGTATTCTATAATTTCTTACAGATGCTGCACATGCTGATCGGCAGCTTTGGCTTCATGAATGCTCAACTTAAAACAGATCTTCCTGCTATCGAAGATTTTAGGATTGAGTTGCTTCGTGACATGATGGATGAGGTTTGTGTTTTATATGTGTGCTTTGGGTGAACATTTATCAGTCCTTTATTCATTTAGCAGTCTTACGCTGAACAATTTTTGAGGTGCGAACACAGTTAACGCTTCTCTCAGCTGCCATTTGGAAGTGCTTATAGTTATGCACTCGCCTTTTGTCACGATTTTGACACATGAATTAGATGTGAAATTACAGTGTAGTAAATGAATTTTTTAATATAATAGTCTATATTCACCAAGGACAAAAATTTACTCTGGACTGAAAATTCCCATGATCAAATATGTTCAGGATAAAGTTTAATGTTGCATAAATGATCTAATATGTTCAAGATAAAGTTTAATGTTGCATAAATGATCTAATATGTTCAAGATAAAGTTTAATGTTGTATAAATGATCAAATATGTTCAGGATAAAGTTTAATGTTGCATAAATGATCTAATATGTTCAAGATAAAGTTTAATGTTGCATAAATGATCAAATATGTATGTTTAGGATAATGTTTGTTGGATAAATGATTAAATATGTTGAGAATGAAGTTTATATTGAATAAATGGGAATGATCAACTGGCTTCAGTTCACCAGCAGTTCCTGTAACCAAATAAGGAGCAACTATTTATTTCTTAACCTTATACGGATCGAGTTATTTTTTGTCTCGACTAAATATTGCGTGAAAATGAGCGCAAAACGTTCAGAATATAGCACTAAAATTGATTTATTGTATAGTTCTGGAACGCCAGTAGTGCATTTACAGTTAAAAGGTTTTTTTTAATGTAATCCGTGTTCAGCAAATCATGTCGTTCGTTTTCTAAAGTCTCCCTTCATCCTCAAGTTGAAAATTTTTCACAATGACGCACTTAGTGCGTGCCTCCTCAAAATGTGAAGTTATATAATTTCATTATTATTATTAAGTAGTTGTTGAATTAAGTTGCAGTTATTAAGTGCCACTTTTATTATTAAGTAGTTGTTGAATTAAGTTGTAGTTATCAAGTGCCACTTTTGGTTTAAATGAGACGTACAGTGTAACTTCGGTTCTCGAAAGCTTCTATACTCATACAAATCGGTTTTCGACCGTAAAATTTTACCTCGGTTCTTGAATTTTATGGTCGAAAACCGATTTTTACGAGTACAGGAACGTACGAGAACCAAGGTTCCACTAGGTTCCAAATACTTTTTTATCTTTAGGAAGGAATGTTTTACATTTTTATTTTCTTTCAAGTTTTGTGTTGAAAATAAGCCTGACCTCGAAACGTGCTAATTGAATGCTAGTAAGGTAGTTTCATCTCCTTGATTAATTGTTTATATCATATTCCAGAAAGACTTCCGTGCATGTTTGTTAAATTTGTGAGCACCTAGTTGTAGTAAATATTTGATGGCCCGTATTCAATGATCGCTTTCAGTACTGAACTCGTTAATAAACTTGATCGTTGCGACCGTTCAATGTCAAGTTCTTATCTAGACAAACCTGTGTTATTTGTGCGAAGTGACAAATGGGATGGGTAGTTTTCAAAAAAGGGTCGTTGTCTTTTCTTCGAAAGTTCAGCATTTTTCTTCTACTTACACTCGGTGATATTAGATCGAACGCTGAGATTTCTACACTATCCAGACTTGTGTCCATTAAATGTGGGTTCAATTTTTTTGACAAATAGAACGTATCTCAACTTCCAAACCGGGACTCTTGCTATCAAAATTTATTTTCGTATATCTTGGTTCCTTGCGAGCAATGCATTATGAAAGTATCGTTTCCTCGACTGTTTTAAGCATAAGTTAAGCATCAGAAGCCTGATCAATTCCCTCACCAGCTTGTAGCAGATTTATTGATGGTGGCTCCGTGTGTTGAGCTTCTCACAACGAGAGGGACGGTAGTGTCGACTGAACTGGGCCTGACTCGCTGCTTATACTGAGAACCTACTCTCAATGCTCCACCTAAATACGAGCTAAAATGTTCTTCAATACGAATTATCTGTGGTTTATTTCAGTAAACAGTTGAAGTGTTCACGGGTCAATTTTGGACTGAGAAGAAACCTCGGCTCTGTAGATAAATTTTTAAGTTAAATATAAATTATTCATAAAAAACAGGACTCGGCTGTACAATTCGGAATGTAAACGTCAATTTGTTTGCAGGACTTTCACGACCAGCAAAAGTACTCGCTCAATTTCTCTGAATACCTGCCCACATCTGTGAAGTCCCTCACTCTTCCCAGTCAAGCCTTCGACGACAGCACCTACGAGAGTCTTCTCGCCTTACCCAACCTCGAGCGCATCTTCTTCCGGAACGAGATTTTCTCTGTGGATCTTCTCAAGAAGTATGAACTGGCAGTAATTCACTTGCTATCATTTAGTGTCTGTGCCTTGGCATGAGCGCGGCACTGTTACCACCAGGTTTCTATTCTCGACAAAAAAATGTTTTGGGTGAGGTAGCTAAGCAAAGTGAAACTGAAGTGACGTGTATTGGCTGGGCAGCTTTCGAGCTACTGGGGGACTTTTTGAGGTACAGTGGTACCTCGACATACGAATGTCCTAACTTACGAATTATTTAACATACGAATGGTCATTTGGTTCAGATTTCTGCCCAATATACGAATGTTTTTTGGTTCAGATTTCCATGGGCGGAAATATGAACCAAATGATCATTCGTATGTTAAATAATTCGTAAGTTAAGACATTCGTATGTCGAGGTACCACTGTATTGGAACCAGCGTTACATCAGACGAGTTTTAAGTATTGTTTTGGTTCCTTTTATACTGGAAATCGTGTAGTGAATATTACGGATTGGGGCCACGTGTTCATTGCGTAAGCTTCTCAACTTCTGTTAGTGGTCCATTGTTGGATTCATTGCAGTTAGAAATATGACTTTCACCCACAGAAGTGCAGTATTGTTTTCTTCTATGTTGAGTTGGACTTGGAAGTAAAATTAAGTTTTATTTCTTTTTTTTGTATGTTTTCTGAACTCAATTTCCCATGAATGCTGCGTGTTTGATTATATAGTGGGAATAATAATAATCACTTTTTTCCTCTACCAATAATTCAGCATTAAATAACAAGAAATTTGTACATATTTTTGTCCTATTGAGGTTCGTGTCAAAGGCACAGATCATAGAGATCGGTGCAGGAATGGTGAAACTGACGTCGCGGGGTGTGAAAGAGCTGATCAAGTTAAGGAAGAAGGCCTTGGCAGACGCTGGCAGTAACGTACAGAGTACTGACTTGTTCTGTCCCCTCGTGCTCCATCTCGCGCCCATGGCAGGCGGCGAGGGCGGCTTCCAAGATCACATCATTAAAGTTGTCGGTACTGTCAGCCGAAAATGTTTTAAGCGTTGAATACCTTTTTGCTCCTTTAAGAACATTTGGAAAGGAAATTAAATTTTTACTCGTATGTTTTTACTAAAGCAATAGTAATTTTTTTGTGTTTTTGGAAGTAATCGTCCATTGGAGGTATAACATGTTAAGTTTTAGAGGAAAGAGAATGGATGTATTAGTAATGCGTGGTAGTTAACAATTTGGAACTTATCAAATTAAGTATTCAATTTTCTTTTGTAAGCTTAGTTACTTTTCTCATGTGAAAAAATTATGTTGTAACGAAAGTTCTGTCCATATTTTGTTGCAATTCTAGAGCATCGTTACATCAATTTGACTTATAAATGACGTGTGGAGCCATCTTAAGCACTAAAATATTTGTTTTCTCAGACGTTTGACTCGTTTGTATAGTTTTATTTTATTTTGATAAAATAATTATAATAAATAGCTATTGGTGACCCAAATGTGCACTCCAAGTAAAGAACACATGAGACATGTTTTACTGTATGAATTTCAAAAGGGCAATGCATAAATTTCCGCAGCAAGATTTCTCAAAAGTATTTATGGAAATGATGTGGTGAATGAAAAGAGCTGTAGAAGATGGTTTTTACGTTTCAAAAAGGATGACTTCAGTCCAAAAATGAAATTTATTTCCTCTAGAGTAGACAGTGCATATACATTGGATTTTAAAGTCATAATGTGAACGTCTTAAGAGTAGTGATGATGCTTATCGATAAGATCTTACGAGTAGTAGTGATGATATGATCGAGATCTCCGTCCTCTGCGCTGCGACGTGGAGTGGAGGCTCGTAGGGGTGTGTCAATGAACGTGGTGGTGTGGTTTATACAAAGTATAGCGTTGGTGCTGCTGGACATTTCTAGCCGCAGATGGTCAAGCACGAACAGACAACGGCGACTACGGGTGTCGAACCCGGGTCTTCACGCATACCAAGCAGCTACGCTCACCAGTCGACCAATTCGAGAGCAAACGCGTAGCCTCTGTCTAAAGGACGCTCCGAAGGACTCAAGTCTGAGGAATGGCAGGCTGTGATTGATGAAAACTCTACCACTACGACTAAAGAACTGAACAAGGAGTTTAATATGTGTCATATGACTGACTATATGTCGTGAAATGACAAGACCTAAACTCCTTACTCAGTTCTCTAGTTGTAGCGGTTGGGTTTTCATCAACGACAGCCTGCAATTCCTCAGAATAGAGTCCTTTGGAGCGTTTTTTTCTTGGGGAATCCCGTAAACTGAAGTCATTCTTTTTGAAACGTGAAAACCATCTTCTGTAGGTCTTTTCATTTATCCCTTCATTTCCATAAGTGCCTTGAGGAATCTTGCTGCTAAAATTGCTGTATTGCGCTCCTGAATTTGATGTAGTAAAATATGCCTAGTGTTCTTTACTGGAAGCGCATATTTTTTTCGAGTCTGGGAACTAAGTCTCTGTATGAGAACAATGAAAGCCTGTATTTCATATTACCAAGTTTATGACTTTGATGCTTGTTTTTCCTCAAAAACACTTGAATGAGATAGATTACATTGTGGAGACAATCATCAAATATTGACAATTTTTCAGTGTAAACTATCTAATAGTATAAGGAAATCTATCGAGTCAAAACACTCGTCATTTATACACATAACTTGACGTCTTGGGCAGAAGTGAAAGGCTATTCATACCTGTACGACCGCGTGGGCTCGACGCACTTCGACAATGAATGGACAGACTTTGGCCTTGATTTCCTACAGCACCAACATAATAAGTTTGGCTTCGGTTGCTGGGAGTACAGCTCTCTCGATAATTTACGTGAAATCGATTACGACGGCTTTGATACCCTGTCCAGCAGCCCTGATGATTGTGCAGGTACTCGCATTTCTAGCTTGGTCTGAGAGGTGGTGTGTATATTATCTTTGGTCGTTTCTATGTGCTTGCGCTGATCGTTTTGGGCAAATATTGTTTATTTTCTGTCGAAATCATTATTTGTCTCATTTACAATATGTTCCACCAAAAGAAAAAACATGAGTTTTTTAGTAACAATGTGGTGGTTCTGCCGACTTCGAAATTTGCCTGTATACGTGATGATTTCAGCTCTCTTCTTTACTCTAAACCAGTGTTTCTCAAAACTTTTTCAATCACCGCCCCCTTATGATACCATTTGATTTCCCACCGCCCCCTAATGATTATATTACTGTATATTATAATAGGAGGGGTAGAAGGGTACGCCCCCCATTCAAGGCGTACCCTCCTACCGCCCCCTTGCATTTCCTCAACGCCCCCAGAAGAGCGTTACGGACCACATTGAGAATGCTGCTGTGAACTGTTAATTGTTTTAGCGTATCGCAGTGCCTGTGATCCTGCGTCATCTGAACTTTCTATCTATAACCACTTGGTAGTTTCAGACTTGACAAAAATATTCTTAACCATTTTTCTCCACTTCTATTTTCGGTGTATCGTTATTATTGTTAATTTGATTTATCTTTACGATTAATTCAAACATTACGATTTTCAATTCATCTTTTGATTGAACGTTATGATCCTCAGTTAGACTTTCATTGAAACCTAGCGATCCTTCATTAGATTTCCATTGAAAGTTAGCGATCCTCCATTTGATTTCCATTGAAAGTTGGCGATCCTCCATTAGATTTCTATTGAAACTTAGCTGTCTTCTATTGAAACTAAGCGGTCTTCTAGTGAAACTTAGTGATCGTCAATTGGAGTTCCAGTAAAATTTTACGATCTTCGATTGAACTTCTAATGGCTCTTTTCTATCCACAATTGGACTTGCATTGAGTGTAGCGTTTGGAATGTGATTTTCAGTGAAACAGAGAAACTATTGAGGAGTGTTACAGTCGTCTTAAGAAAATGCTGATCTCGAATCAGCACGTTCTTACTACAGGTCATGAGTTTTGGGATCAAACCGTTGTTCTTTCTGATGCTATTAATTGAGCGAAATAACTTTTAACAGGTAAAATTTGGACAACATTAAAGTGAACTATGCAGTCATACGTGCCAGCGGTACGTGAGCCGAGCAAGCAGTTCATAATTTTGTTTATTGGGAAAATGGCGATTCTTGGGTCCTGAATTATCTACAGTATATTATTTTTCTGGAGAGTCCGAGAGAAATATTGGGTCGTCATAGAGTGCCCTGTCGTTGAAATAGTTACTAGTTGTGCTCTAAATTCTTAATTGTTACAGAAATTAATCTAAGGAATATTTTTCACAGTAAATGAAGTCCGTGTGACTAGAATCCAGCGAACTTAAAAAATATATATTTTGATTTTTCAGGTTCTTACTCCGGTTATGACACCAGCGTCAGTTGTGGTTTAGATTATTACGAAGACTCTGATGATTTCTGAAGTCCATGATGCGCCCTCCGACTTACTGGAAGTGATCTTCATGCTTCTTGAGCTCCTTGAGCTCTCGCAGTTTGGGTGTAAGTTTTGTCATTGTGTTTTTCTTTCTCTTTTTTTGAGGCACGCAAGTTTCACTGGCCTCTGGCTTCTCGTTTGCTTTCAATTGAAACGTAGGACATTGTCTTGTTCTCTATCAATGCAATAAAAAACACTTAATTTTAGAAATACGTAACCACTTAATTTTCAGACCTGTATGAATGCGTAAAGGATCCTCTAGCAAATAGTTTCTGCGCTACGAACTTGTTTGTTATTGTCATTTCTCATGGACTCTTATTATTCATCTTAATTGTCAATGTTGCGAATTTTTTCAGCGTTTCTTAACTTCACTCAACATTTTGTGGTCTACGTGTGAGGGAGAATCTTTGATATGCTCTTATCTTGATGAACTGATGTTTGAAGGGTGTCTTATCATAATGAACTGATGTTTGAAGGGTGTCTTATCATAATGAACTGATGTTTGAAGGGTGTCTTATCTTGATGAACTGATGTTTGAAGGGTGTCTTATCTTGATGAACTGATGTTTGAAGGGTGTCTTATCTTGATGAACTGATGTTTGAAGGGTGTCTTATCTTGATGAACTGATGTTTGAAGGGTGTCTTATCTTGATGAACTGATATTGATGAGTGTCTCATCATGATGAATTGTTATTTGACGTGTGCCAGAAATCAGTGCTGGTTTGTACCCAGAGGTGAGTGAATGGGAACGATGAAAGCGTTCTGGTTTTTCGTTATTTCTGCAGTACGTGAAGTGTTGAAGCCTTATGGAAGCTTTGTTTCTGAACTGAGTTTTTGTTTCTGCTCTAGTCCACTCTAATCCGTAGATTTTTCAAAGGAATTAGTTTTAAGAAGTATGTATTTCTTTGATCTATGAAATAGATTTTGTAGTGACCAATTGTTTGTATTGATATTTTTTGTAGTTTTGCTTTCAGTGTCAAATAACACCCCCATTAATAGGTTTGACTTCTATCACTTCTGTAGCCCAGTTAGCATGAAGGGGGGCCACAGTCTTGCATGGTGCTCAGTCAACCTGTAAGATCCGTTCAAGAACTTCATTTATATTTTTCACTTTACACTAAATCACTGCTGCGTGTTTGACATGCGTTTTCGGAATGAAATAATTCATTGTCAACTGCCTATGTTTGTTAAAAAATAAGCTTCTGAATTTGGTCGACGCTACATTATTTTCTTTATTTTTCGTCGTGTTTCTGTTGTTGCTTCTCAAGAACTCGTTAATTTCCTAATGGAATTGTGAAGTGCGAAAGGTATCAAAATTATGTGAGTTCGGTGGGAAAGGAAAAATTCTTATTTTGTCTTCTGATCTGACAATTAATCGTCTCAGGTCGAACAAAGTGGCTTCTTTATCTTGGAAACTACGGGGTGTTCCACAAGAAATAGCAAACACGAAATTTAGTACCTCAAATTTTTAGTCTCTGAACCTTGCGTTGAAAATTTTAGAATTTAGGTATCCTTGAAATAAAGATAATGGAATTCGAAAATTCATACATGTTATTTGTTTTTTTTCTTCATTGATTACTTGAAATAGGTGTGTGAAATACACTATGTAATGTGAAATTGTTTGGCGTCTTGTTGGACACCCTGATGTTTTTGTTCATGTTGTTCTTGTTCTTGTTTTCATCAGCATCGTCGATGTTGACTTCAGAGCTCGTTACCATTTATTATTAGCATTGTAGCTGTTTTTCATTGGCAAGGAGGTTCATTTATTACCTTTTTATTTTATGCGGAGTCTCTACTGAGGATCGGAATATTATCTCAAAGTTCACGAGTATTTATTTTTCTACTAAATAAAGGATTTCTCTTGAACTTGATTTGTTTCCATTTGTAAGATGGAGGGATACGCTTTATAGACGACTACTTTAGTTAAGTGTTACGTCCCTTGTGCGTGTCAAGCCGGCGACACTCAACATGAAATTACTGAAGCGGGATCCAGCAGCGGAGTAGCTTACAGCTTATGAGAGAAGGGTTTCTTAATATATTTGCCCACAAGTACATTTATTTTACAAATTAATATTCCTGGCATAGGTATCTACTTACAATTTAAATTTGAAAGTCGCCGAGGTACAGTGCGACTTGTGCTTCGTCCTTATTTATCACTTTTCCACGTATAATAATTGACGAAAAAGAACGAGTGAAGTAGGACCCACTACCAGCGTAGAAAAATACATTTTTAATGACGAACATTTCGGCGAACGAAGATTTCATTGTTAATGTTGAGAAGAGCGAAAAGTCCAACTTGAAATATGCCGAAAGTCTAGAAATAAAATATGATTTTCTGTGTAGAATAAACCTGATAGCATTACGTTCATGAACACAGGTTAGTGTACACGCTCACTCTGGTACGATTTTAGCACTCGATGTTACTCGTATGTTAGTAGATTGAGACTATACGTTTGAGAACAGTATGGTCTCTTGCGTTAAGTTTCTGCGTATGCGTGGAAAGTGACCATGAAATTCGTTCGTCATGCTGTTTACTTGCTCGACAAAGAGTTAACTAATCTGAAATAGTTCCACTTTTTTGTAGAGCATACCTCCCTAGTAAAACAGATCGGGTTCTCAATTTTTAACGTCAACATCTAGAGACTAGTGATGCTGCTTCCAGCTTCTGTTTTCGTCTTCTGCAGTGTAATTTGAGGTAGAGGCTCGTGGAGACGCTGTACTTCAAGTGACTGCTAGGAGCGGCGTAGAGATGACTGTCTGAGGAATTCAGAGAACGTGCAATCAACATGGTAGCACAATTACTACCTGCAAAACAGTAAAATACTACCAACGCAATGTAGTACTACGAACACAACTATATGGTGCTACTAAGGTAACGTGGCAAAATTGACAAAATAGTACCACGATGTAGATTCAAGTTACACACACATGCATTTTCTCAGGACTAGAAACGTATGGAAATATTCGGTTTGTTTTCGCTCGCACTCGTGAATGCGTGAGAGATAGCAGCTTAGTACGGCACACTAAACTCGAGTGGTTGAAAGTTCGGATTGTTTTCGTTATTTGAAATGACGAATGGCGTCTGTCTATGCTTTCATGGGGCTAACTGGCGGTTCGTTTCAGGATTGATAAACTGAACCCATGTCTCATCCATTGGCACAATCGACGAAAAGAAAATCGAATTCATGCCGTCATCACGAGTTGACATTTTCGGAGCATTGTGGTCGTCCATGAACATTCTTGGCACCCAGCTGGAGGACACTTTTTGCATTTTTAGCTCTCCATGCAGGATTGTGTGCACAGATCAAAGGGAAATACAAACTGTGGAGGTGATGTGTTCCACGCACATTCGGCGATCCTTCAAAACAATTTTCCCCTCTCGCTCGATCATGCCGTCAGACCGGCTGGTATAGCTAGTTGTCACGCGATGTTCTGCCTTTTAACTTTCGCATTCACGAACACACGTAGACACAACCATGACACCATCACCACACGTGTCGCTCAACTGGTTATGAATTTTAATCGGTGTCATGCCACTCAAATAGAGAAAACGAATAATGATGCGCTGTTCTAGTAATGAACACGACACCATTTTATCAAAAAAGTCCTTATATTCGCTGTTGCCACAAGAGGTCTGTCTACAGCACGAGTACATTGCTGCTCTGTCACGCATTGGCAAAGAGTGCAGGCGTATTTCCAAGAAATTGTATTTTTCTGTTTCCAGTCTTGAGAAAAACATCGGAGGTCTTGGAGCGTGAATGCACCTCGTAGGTACGTAAGTTTGCATGCTGCTACCGCTTCAAAAACCGACACTGACACCCAACCGTTTATTTCTGTTAAAAAAGGACTCAGCGTTAAAACTATTTGAATAGAGCGCATGAAATTAACTAAAGCAGTAAATGTTCAGATCAGGGGAGAAATTGTTTTTTTTTCTGCATTTCCGTCACTCATAACATTCGATCCCACATTGACTTTCTGCTGCGGTAAGGGCAGATGAGCTTGATGCGAAAGAAATTTGACAAGGTGCGTGGTACAACACCTGCCTGGTATGAGCTATCATTGATTTCAAAATTTTCTACTTCTTTTCAACCCAACCACGCACCTGATTAGGAAGAAGTGACTGGAAGATCGATACAAGGTATGTACAGAACGGGGATCATATGATGAACTGTGCTATAAATTCAATGATTAAACAAGTTCCGTTGTGTGATAAGCGAGCCGAACTGATGTTTCTTGCATCGTGTGGTTGGTATATTTTTACCTCGGTGCGTTCGGCACGGAAAGAAGTTCGATGTTTTTCTGGTGCTCGTATCGTAAGAGTGTTCCTAATATACTGATTTTTTATGGGAAAATTTACCCACCTGTCTGCTTTGAGATTTCTGGGATACCTTGAGGACACGAAGGAGATATGTTGCAATGTTATTGAAAAACTTTGAGAACTACACACATCGAGTGAGGTACCGTGTGTGAACTCTTGAATTCTTGATTTTCCACTTCTGCGAACCTTCCATTTGTCTGAGCAGCGCACGTGCAAAAAAAGTTTAGAAATTTAGACCTTGAGCTATTTCAGTATTTCATTTGAATAGAGACGCTGTATTGCATTATTCTAATCCTTACAAGACGTGCTGAATACGTTCCATATCAAATTGCTTAACATGGATTTTTAAGTTGTGAGACAACAATACTGCTGCTCTCGCATTTAGGCCTGATGGTGACCTTAGTTCTCTCTTATTGCTGATTCCAGATCATGCCCTACATTCATTTTCGGTCGTGACAGTATTTCTAGGAGCCAGGCTAACTACTCTAGTATAGAATAAGACTTAATTTGCTCTCCTGATCACAACTTTTTTGAGGGACCTGTGCTTGTGCAAGTCTCTAGTTTCAAGGGTTTGTATCTTCACGCAGCCTTTAAATTTTCTCTGCTTGTGACACAGGAACCAGGTAGGTTGACGACTGACTGTCTTAAAATTGAGTATTTTCTCAAACTTCCAGATCATCGCACTGGTTTCTACGAGCCTCTACCTCGGGTCGGAGGATGGATGGGAACAGTCGCTGGAAGTATGAGGACTCGTAATGCGTTAGCATTGAGAATTGATGAATCAATGCATGTCATATATACCTGAATGGAATAAAATTTCTTTTTTGTTCATATTCATGCAAGTTCTTTCTAAGTTTAAAAAAAAATCATAGAACGTAAATACCCTTTGGATAAACAAATGTACCCGTAGGGGTACATGTACCCCAGTTTGGGAACCACTGCTCTAGAAATTCAAGCTAGCAATTATCATTGTTTCTATCATTGACGGAGTTTGAACGATTATGTACGATGACTTATTCATCAAGTGTGGAAATTAAGGTACATATCTAATCCCTCTGTTTAATCCTAATCTTTACTCAGTAAACCATCATTTTCCTTTTGTAAACTTGTGTTTCTGAAAGCTGCACCATCTTACCATAGAAATATATAAATTTTTCATTATTAAAATATAAAAGATGATGTCAAATGTGTATCTAGAAATTTCCATGTATGTAACTACTTGGCAAGAGAAAATTAAGTCTAAGAATATTCTCATTTTTTATGTTTTAATAGATCATGTTTATACAAATGCTACCATTACAGCATCAATTCAATCCACACATTTTGGCCTAAATAAAACCTTCATAGATTTTATTAAACATACAGGAGTAGATAAGGCACAAATTTTGTTGTAGTTTTTAATATGAACATAATATAATAGTGGGACAGTATTTTTTCAATGTCGTTTCCACTTCAATCTTGTATAAATTATACCTGGGGAATGAAGTTCAATTGCAATAAGTTTAACAAGGTGAAATATTTTATTAAAAACACTCAAAATATGCTCTTTATTATGAATTTTAAGATTTTTGTGAGTAATAATTGAAAAAGTTATTCCCATGAATTTAACATTCTCACTTTTGCTGTGTTAAATTGTTCATTCCAACTTACTTTACCATATATCACATTTTTTGTTAAGGCTAAACTACACAAATTGAAATAAAAATTAATATTTGTGTATATTATGCATGAACTGCCAATTAATATGTAAATATATGTATTCATATTTGAGGAGAAATCAAGATAATGTCAATTGCTAGTATTTCTGACTTCAATCCCATTGATGAAAAAAATAATCATAACCCTCACATTTAAGAATATTAAACTGTTATTTATAATGACATCTTAAGCTCTGTAATCAAAAACGTGACTAAATTTTTGTTAGACAAAAACTACCAAATAGCGGCAGCAACCCAAGCCACAGAGGACAAATGAGCAAAATAAGCGCAACGCTCTGGCAACATCGAGAATGGCCGCGCTTCTATAATGTGTTGAAAGTGGGGAAATTTAACGGTTTCTTCAGTATTATTGTTCAAATTGTTGTCGTTTTCACTTGCATTATACAGTTTTCTCTTTAAAATGTCTTTGTACTTCTTCAATAATTTTGGTTCTACACAGGCTGGACTAAAAATCTAATTCAAGCGAATGTTATTGTTCTAAGAAAACCCACGCCGAAAAGTTGAAGCTTCGTGCGGCAGAATTTGAGGCGCAGTAGGTCACCAATGAAAGTATTCTCTCTTTCCTATGCCTTATTATTATATAATTTCGCTGGTTAAATTTAGAACTATCTGATCTTAGATGTTCAAATTTTTGTGTGTGACGAAATTATTTGACGTGTAGTTGCCGGTGCGTCATGGGGGACTTCCTTTCCGTGTTCATGTCAAAAGTTAGGCCTAACGCGCAACTGCTTGCGCTATCTCACCTACCGTCTTGTTCGAGTAGTGCAAGTTGTAGCTCATGTCGGTCTTCTTCCAGTTGCCAGAGCAATTGCAGGGTATGCGTGAGTATCGAGTTTTTGAGGAGCATTTGTGTACCGTTGCTAGGGCTGCTAATTTCTAAAGGGTACACATTGGGAAAAAATATATAACTCGGTGAAACGTTGTTGTTAGATTGTGTTGTTTGAAGTTGAGCTGGATTTGGTATAATAAAGGGAAATTTAGCTACTGTATGACAAAACATGTGTGAGAAATTGAGAAAATGTTATTTCTGGGTTCATTAAGTGGAGGATTTGGTTTCTCTTCATAGTAGACTACCAGGATTACAATGTTGACATTCTCATCAGATTCTTTATTGTGTCAAAACTAGGAATGCAAATGATTATAAAATAAACATTCAATTGAGGTTGTTGAATGAGAGCCAGACATTCTTAAATTTATAATTGAATTCACTTGCAAATGATATAAATTTACCTTATGAAAGCCTTATAGTTTATGTATATTCAATGAGTAGGTTAGATAGTACTGATAATAACAAAATGGGAGATATGTTTGAGTATCATGTAGTCTATCATGACCAAACAAATTTTTATTAAGTGTGAGAAATTGAATTGTTGAATATAAACCGAACATTTAATCATTTAGATGTCAGTATAGTTGTGTTTAGGATCATTTTAGTCTATTCAACCTCAGTGAAGAATTTTTTATTTGTAAAATTAGAAAAAACGTGTGTAGTCCAGAAAGTGTGTAGTTTGAGTGTAATGAAGCTGCAAAAGCAACAGGAAGTGAGAGCTTCACAAATGTTAGTACTTTAAATTGAAATGCAACTCTCTAAAATTAGGACAATATTCACTCAATGTTTTTGATTGCTATTGTAGCAGTTGTTTGACTATCATTGTTGGTTGCCATTGCTGTACTATCCTTGTAAATTGAGTTTGTTGTCATAGCTACTGAATAATATTCTAGTGAGCATTTCTAGCAAGTTTCATATTTTATTATCTATGAAGTTGAAAAGTGTTATTCTACAAAAGTGTCATTTTATGGTTGTGAAGAAACGAGTATTTTGTATTGAATTGAGCTTCAGATTACTTTAATTTGGTTGATGTTAGCCTGAGACAAAATTGATTTTGCTTCCAGGGCTAGATTTGCCTGCTCTGGAATCTGCTGCTTTGTGTGAGGTGACATCAAGTTATTTATAGTGTCATGCAATTTACTTAGCTTGTAATATGGTGAAAATGAAGTATTAAATATAGTTTTTATCTTTGCTAAACTCAATTGGTAATTAAAGTGGAGTTTGAGGATTGTGGATTGGGATACACAAACCCAGTTTAAATGTACAAATTGTGAGTTAGATGTGCTTCTCAATTTTTGACTGCAATTAATATTATACTGGCTAGTCTGTTTCTAGTGCATTTAGTGCACAGAATTGCCCATTTTAGTCATTTTTAATTATTTAGTCCATGTCACTGCCTGGTTTTCATTGTAGATGATATTCATCACTATGAATTTGTGCTGTTATTTCTAGTATTGGATTGTTTTGCTCATTGTTATTTTTATATGAAAAGATCTACTTTTTTTGTTTTTGTCTCATAAATTTGATCACTTATAGCCAATTTCTTTAATATATATATATATATATATATTTGAATTATTTTGGCTACCTTGCTTGAAGTGGTTATGTTTGACTCTACCTGGTTTCTACAAAGAATTAGCTGATTAAATGTATACATTCTATTCTACTAGCAAGCAAGAGTGAAAATAATAGTTTTTATTTAGTGGGCACTTGAAACTTTTTTCTTGAAAAGTGCTTCAAAAAATACATTTTTACAGTCAACATTATCCACAAGTGGGACACTGGCTAACATTTGTCAAATTTGAATGTATTAAGTATGTAAATTAAACATGTCTTAATGAATTGATCTTTATCTGGAACTCAAATTATGACAGTGAATAGGTGTTATGATTTATTTTATTATGGATGCATGTGTTTGCTTTTTCTGTAGGTGCATAATTTTAGTGCAACTAGGATATAATTAGAGGAACAAGTTTACATGATGAAAGATCCCTGGTTTTAAGCTGTGATGTGTTACTCAGAACATCACTGAAGTAAGGTCATTTAGGCAACATAATCAGAAAAGGATGGAGAGCTTAGAATTGTAAATTCTGAGAAACAGAATTACTTCATTACAGGTAAAAAGTAGATTCTGACAAACAAAATAAAATTGTGGAAAAATCAGCCCAGGGAGAATAAATTTGGTTTAAGTTTGAGATGTGTGTTTAGATGGTAAAATTCAATACTGCTTTATTTAGCTGTCCAGGATGAGGCTGTGAATAATTCTTTTATATAGTGATATATATTTTAATTTTATGTACAAAATATCCTGCAAAGTGATATATCACTATAGAATAAGGTAACATTTTTAGCTCATTGGTGAAAAGGTTGAAATTCTGAGTAAGAAATTCACATTCAAAGACAGGAATGAACTTCCAATTCAGACCTAAGTCTGTATTTGAGCTAAAATTTGTTTAAAATCATTTACCAGAAAATCCATAATGGACCAGTGACTGATATCAGAAATATCAAGTTGGCTGAGTCAGTTTTTTATGCATACTTGTAGGTAACCAATGCCATAACACATTATCACTTGGTTTTTATTTTAACATATATCTCTGTACCAAGGACTACTATAAACTATACTACTACTACCACTACTACTATAAGGTTATAGTAGTCCTTGCTCTGTACTTATTTTGACTTGCTGATAGTTGACAATGTGACTTGTAAGATCCATAAGTAAACATTCCTTAGCTTTAAATAAACCTTCCAAAACTTTGTGGCTTGTGTGAGATGCTTTATACTCTAGCTTTCAAGGTATTAACAATTCTTACTAGTTGTGATTTAATAGACATTAATTATAGGCCTACAGCATTAGTTAGTATTTAACACATTGACTGCAACTCTCATATTAGTTTGTATGTATAAAAAAGTCTCATGTACCATATATGATACACATTGCAGTCAAAGTGTAAAGTTTTCTGACCCAAGACACAAGATTGAAATGCAATGTTGAGTGAGAGCCTGAATGCTCCTGGTCTTCTGAGCCACATGATTTGATATGGAGTGAGCATGCAATAGTACATTAAACTGTAGTGGCTCAGGACCTGGACCTCTTCACTGACTGGCAGTACCTCTCACTACTATCATCTTCACAACATGAAGTCAACTTGGCTTCCTGAGAATATCACAATTATTGATAGTGGGCCCAGAGGTACTTTCAGTTGGGAAAGTGTTGAGCTGAAATTTTTTACTAGTTCTCAACCTACATGTTTGATTGATGGAAAAATGTAAATTACCTTTCATGTGGAGTTCAATAAACACTTGTATTGAAGCAGTTTCTGGGGTTAACCATGAATTTTCACTAATATTTAACATGAAAAATTATAGTTAGGATGTTGCTTATGTTAAGTTTGTTAAGATAGCTTTACTTCAAGTGATGCATTTCTGTGATCTTGTTTGTTCCATGTAATTGATAAAACTGATCTTATTTTAGTGATACTGCTTGACGATTTAATTAAAATAGGAGCTGTCATTCCTTCTAGTGCTAGAATTAAGTGCAGCAACTCTTCTTGAACAATATGGCTGACAACTCTTGGCAAGGCAATGGATCATACCCAGTCCAGCACAACCACCAGAACTATGACATGAAGAAGGACCAGAGTGCTTGGCGCAATGACATCATGCCTCAGCAAGCTTCTGAAGGACACTCTCGTCGCAACATTCCGCATGATGGGGAGGAACAAGGGTGAGAGCCATAGTCTTGATTAATGCACATACTGAAACTATTTCTATATTTCAAGTACACTATTAGAATGTCACCCATTGCATTAGTGTATTATCGACCTGAGTAACTTTCCGTAGTGTGTATGTATTTTGAAGCTGTTGAATTTACCTTGTAGCTGTTTCAAGTTCTTTAACAAGCCTTTGTTGTGCTCTTAAGATGAACTTTCTGCTGCCATGTCTCTATTTTGTGCAAAATGTAGCAGTGGACATTCATCTGAATATGTGACACATAAAACATGATGTACATTTGCAGGAAAATGTTTGTGGGTGGACTGTCATGGGAGAGCACTCAAGATACGCTGCAGCGCTACTTCGGCCAATATGGAGAGGTCATAGATTGTGTCGTCATGAAGAACAGTGAAACTGGACGCTCGAGGGGATTTGGCTTTGTTACCTTTGCTGATCCTAGCAAAGTTGATCTCGTTCTCAAGTCTGGTCCTCATGAGCTTGATGGCAGGACAGTGAGTTTGAGTTTGTTTTTGTTTCTCTGTTGCTTTTTTTAATCTACCTTCATGTTTTTCTCTTTTTTATTCTTTTAGTGGATTGGTTTTCTTTTCTTCATATTTTCCTCCTGTTAGTTTTTTTTTTTTAGATATGTAAACCTGAGAGTTGTGTGTTGAATTCCAGGTATCAGGCGTTTGTTTCAGCTAAATGTTTGAGTGAGGAATTCTATTTATCTTTGCTTATGTGCACATTTTCAACTGGGAGCATGTGAAGAAAAACTCTTCATTCTTCAAGTGATGTCGAATCAAAATATGCTGGAAAATGAACTTTACTCATTGAATTCATATAATTCTTACCATATCATAAGGTTTTTCCATGCAATAAATATTACCCTGTACTTCAAATATATGTATAGGGAAGTGAAGCTCTGGAAGTGTAGTTCGATTACTTGACCCTGCCTAGGATCGTAACTCGTGTGGTTCCACCTGATCATTCACTTCATTGACACTATTTTGTGTAGCTTAATAAAGTTGTATAGAGTTAAATAACATAGGTGGACTGTTGTTAGGAAGGAATAAATCAGTTGCACTTATTATGACCGATGCTTGTGTAATACCTCGAATATCAGTTAAATTTTAGTAATTGTGGTGTGCACTCTGTATTTGATGTGTGTCGCCAGGCATTGTTCACGACATAGTAATGTTGCATTCAGTTACAAAGTTTGTATCCATTTCTGGTCCTGATGCCGTGAATTAGCCAATACTTCGTACAAGAGAAAGCTTTTTCTTCGTTTTGTCTTGTGCTCGTTATGAACCTTCGTAACTAAGTCATTATCAAATATCAGGCTGTCCGGGAAGTTCGTGCCGGTTTTTAAGGGAAAGAAAAAGGTCAGTAAATATTTGTTATTACATTTTTAATCAACCAAATATGAACCTTTTGCTACACGTCTAAATCTATCCTCTAACTTGAAAATACCTTCTTCCCAGAATTTATGTTTTGATGGCAAAGGATTAATCAAGGTATCGTTTTATGTCATCCAAAGAATTGAAATTTTTATCATTAAGACTATTCTGCAAAGACCCGAATAGGTGGAAATCTGAAGGGGCAATATTTGGTGAATATGGAGGGTGAGGTAACACATCCCAGCCAAATTGCAGCAATTATTGTCTGATTTGCAAAGAAGCGTGTGGTCTTGCATTAACATGTTGAAACACAACACCTTTCCTGTTGGCCAATTCTGGACGTTTTTCTTGAATTGCTGCTTTTAACCCATCCAGTTGTGAGCAGAATTTTTCAGAATTAATTGTCTGGTTACTTGGGAGAAGCACATAGTACAGAATTCCCTACCAATCCCACCAGACACAATGCGTAACTTTTTTAGGGTGGAGATCCGCTTTTGGTATGGCTAAGGGTGGCTCATGTCGCTTACTCCAGGATCGCTTTTTCTGAACATTTCGGTAGATAATCCATTTCTTATCCCCGGTCACAATCTGCTTTAGAAAATACATTTTCATTCCGTTTATTAAGCAGATCATAGATGGAAACGCGATCCAAAAGATTCCTCTCACTCAACTCATCTGGCACCAAAACATCGTAGCGATTTGTGAACCCAAGCTTGACCAGGTGCTCATGAACGGCGGATTTTGATAGGTTGAGGCTTTCTGCCAATTCTTGGGTTGTGGAATGTAGGTTATTCTCAATTAAAGAGACGGTAACGTAAGAACCAGAAATAACG
>VCRD01002334.1:25233-46955 GCA_006783055.1 Trinorchestia longiramus | reverse complement strand
TTTCGGGTACAGAATCATTACCGTAAACTACGCATATTTCTTTGGGTGCTTGTGAGGCATTTTTCCCTTTATTGAAAAAGAAAAGCATTAAGTGCCGAAAATGAATCTTTTTATCTTCCATTTTAAAGGGTTACAGAATTATCACTAGTTACAGGATCGTAAACTTTCTTCCATGAAAAGATAGTTTAAACCGTTCTCTAAATGGAAGTGTAGTCTAATCCTATTCTCTGGACTCAAACATGTTCTAAAATGAGTCGAAAGATGAACTACTAAAAATCGGCACGAACTTTCCGGACAATCCAATATTTACTTCAGAACAATAGCGTAAATTAAGCTACGCACATGTCTCTTGAAATACCCATTATTACACTACTTTAGTATTAGGCAGGGATGAACTTGATTGAGGCTTAGTAATTAACTTCTATATGAAGTAGGAGCAAGGATTTGAGCTTGCACCGCAAAAATGTCCTCCAAGCTAGAAACAAAAAGTGATAAGCTAGGGCAATAAAAATTTGAAACGGTTTATTCTGTGATATATGAATAGATAGTTTTCATTTTAGTTAAAATTGTTATCTCTATAATAACTCGTAATTTCGTCTATTGGTAAAGATGTGTTCCCATCTGTTCCGCGTTTTCATGCGATTATGTTTGAGAAACAAAAGTTGTACTCTGAAGCCTGTTCTTCGATTTTAAGAATCAAATTCAATCAATAACTCTTATCACAACGTGGTCAAATTCAGTGATGTAGTCACAAGAATCCGTGTTCACTGTTGGAACTTTCAACAGTTGCGAAAATTATAATTACGTAGAACTGGCGACGAGGAATCAATAATTGGATTTTTTACAATCATGTCTCTAATAATCAAAAAATGGCCCTAGAGCCCTTGAAGTGGTTGGCATTCTCATTATAACTACGTACTAACCAAGCGTGTAAGTCGTTGAAAATCCGTCATAGCGTCTTTATATTTACGTAGAAAACGTGGATTTTTGTCTTGGACCGTTGCTCACATCATCGTGTATATCTTAATGCTTGCAGATCGATCCTAAGGCTTGCAATCCTCGAAGTATGCAAAAGCAAAAGCGCAACGGCGGAAACTGGCCTAAGGTATTTTTGGGCGGCCTACCCTCGAACTTGACTGAGACTGACCTCCGCAACTTCTTTTCCCGCTTTGGTGCTGTCATGGAAGTGGTCATCATGTTCGACCAGGAAAAGAAGAAATCCAGAGGTTAGTCTTACAGCATCCTTGAAATAATTTTCACCAAGTTTGAAGGAAATTTTTTTTTTAGTGTACTTTACATTTTGGGGACTGATAATTACTATAGAAAAGACTTCTTAAAGCCTGGCTTGATTATTTAGAGCGAGCGTTCGTCTTTGTTGGTTGGCAGTTATAAAATGTGATAAAGGTAGTATTGTTCAACTTGATAAGTGTGTGGCTAGTATTAGAGCGTGTTATTGAATCAAAGATTACTAGCGTTTAATTTCATGTATGCACTGAATTACTAAACCCTGAAGTAGATGTAGCCACAATCCAACGGGGGCTGCGAGTTTATGTACACTTCAACTGAAGTCTGATATGAAAGCTTAAAAATAATTTTGGTTTAATTTTTTCTGAATTGAACTCAAGATGGCATTCGAATGAAAAAGCTTAACCGATTAAATTTTGAAAATGGGCTGAAAACGGCGGAAAATCTGCTGCACTACTATGGAAATGAGACTAAATTTTTTAACAATTTTATCCTAGACTTTTACTTTTTTTAAGTATTCCTGACACGCCTGACGGTTGTCAGCGAACTTCAACGTAATGCCTGAACGTAAAATTTGAAGTGTGTGGACGTGATGCTTTCATGTTGTGGGTGTAGTTTTAGTAATGTAAATGTGTAGAAATAAATTTTGAAGTCATTGTCACTGTTGAAATGAAATCAAGTAAATCATTTAGATACCTATTTTTGAGGGTCTCTTCGAGCACATTAAAATAAATTAAATAAATTTCAGGTCATTAGTTGAACTTGATTGTGGCTTGCAGGATCTTAGAATTTTTAATTACAATAAATAATAATTTCATTGCTCACTGCCACCATTTTGAAAGCTTAGTTTGGTGGTTGGAAAATGAGAGGTAAAAACATCATTTTGGCTAATTTACGGACCTTCATGTGTGGTCACGTCGACTCGCTGAGCTTGACTGATGCCACGTATTCTTGTAGGGTGGAACAATTTCACGCACTGCTGATACTCATAATTTTTCAAAAGCTTTGGCTCCAGGACTTGTAATGATAGTACATACTTCTTTCCACGAAGATCAGCTAACACACAGTCGCTTGTTTGTCATGCTTTGAGAAAAGAAATGAGGACTGTTATGTTGGAGTGACATCCAGGAAAATAATTTCTATTCTATGATTGTGCTTATTTTTACTTGAAACAGTGGGGATGATTCTAGACGACTTTGGAATTGAAAATGTATTTGAAAAAGCGCTTGTGTAGTTTTTCTATTATTACTATTCTTTCATATACGTTTACTTTAATTCTTGTCTTTCAACTGCAACAGGCGGGTTAAAGGGAAACTTGAAATTGAATTCTTATTGATATTAGGTTGTATCAAAAGTTCTGTCCGTTTTTTGAGCCAACTGTTGTTGGCAAAATGTACACTCTAAGTAAAAGTACATTAGGCATATTTTACTGCATGAATTTCAGAAGGGCAATACAACAATTTCAGCAGGAAGACCTTTCAAAGACATTTATGGAAATGATGTGGCGAATAAAAAGACGTGTAGAAGATGATTTTCACGTTTCAAAAAGGATGACTTTAGTCTAAATGAGGAACCAAGAAAAGTCATCCTTTTTGAAACGTGAAACCCATCTTCTACATGTCTTTTTATTCGCCATATCATTTCCATAAGTGTTTTGAAAGGTCTTCCGGCTGAAATTGTTGTATTGCTCTTCTGAAATTCATACAGTAAAATATGCCTAACGTGCTATTACTTGGAGTGTACATTTGACCAACAATAGTTACTTATCATAATTTATAAAAATCTAAACGAAGAAATATTACTTTAGTGATTTAGATTGCTACACATACGTTCTATATAAATTAGATTGATATAATGATGCCCTTAAATTGGACTCAAAAATAAAAAAACGGACAGAACTTTCGTTACAACCTGATATGTATCGAAAAGTTGACACTTGAACCAGTTAATTTCATTTAATGGTATCAATTCGCAAGTGCATTTTAATTTGAAACTAATTTTTAGAAATAGAAAAACGTAGTTCTTTTGTTCTCATGTTGTATTTCTTTTTCCAGGTTTTGGCTTTTTGTCGTTCGAGAGTGACGATGCGGTTGAGCGCGCTGTTGCAGAGCACTTTGTTAACATCAATGGCAAGCAGGTACAGCATCTCGTAACGTTCTTTTTGAACGGTTATTTTTAAAGAATTATTTATTTTTGTTTTACGATAACAGTCTTGATCTTGTTTCCTTTTAGTATGAAAACATATCTAGGTTTTGCAGCACAAAGCTAGAATTAGGGTAGCAAAACGTCGTTTGTCAATTTCTCGTGATGAGCCAGTCGGTCGAAGTAACTTGCTCATATTTGTGTGTAACTTGCATAATTGTTGATTTGCCGTGTGATTTGTTAATGCACACTCAAGTCAAAATGATAGCAAATGAATATTTCTAAGGCTTTTGAGTCGGAACTGCTCGAAACACGTTAAAATGTGAGGATTTTACTGCTGAGATTTTCATATACTTTCAGACAATAAAGAAATCGTTAGATTTAGACTTCAATATTATTGTCATTTTTTGCCCTCATAAATATTCAATTTTAGTGTTAGTTTTAATATATGGGAACTTACGAACATTAACATTAGCGAGAACGTGCGTTATTAATAGAGAAAGCGTAATAATATTTGTGTCGTACAATGCTTTCCGCTACCAATATTAAGCAATTTTATTGCACGAAAGCCCGTCAGTTGATCATCCATTTCTTGGACTGGCAGGTTGAGATCAAGAAAGCTGAGCCGCGTGATGCGAACAAGTCACAGGACGGTCAGGACCAGTGGGGCTCTCCACCTGACAGCCAGTGGGGGATGCCAGGCATGGGACCTCCTGGCATGCCGGGTATCAATAACGTGAGTCTCGTGCTACTTCATGACTCCATCCTAGTCTTCCTTACTTTACGTCCCTGGTGCTTGTTTTTGTTGGTTGAACTGTTGCCATGTTTGTTGGTTGAACTGTTGCCATGTTTGTTGGTTGAACTGTTGCCATGTTTGTTGGTTGAACTGTTGCCATGTTTGTTGGTTGAACTGTTGCCATGTTTGTTGGTTGAACTGTTGCCATGTTTGTTGGTTGAACTGTTGCCATGTTTGTTGGTTGAACTGCTGGCATTTTTATTGGTAAAATATTTAACATGATTGAACGTTCAATACTTGACGTAGTAGATTCGCTCACCCGTCGACCAAGCTGGTGGTGAAAAAGTATGTTAATGTTCACAAGAATGAGGGTTTCATAAACTCTATTTTTCGCCGTGGTCTGCGTCAAGTGATTTAATCCATTAGTGCCCATCGTACTATGTATAGTAGGTGAAGTCCATTAGAAATCATTCACTTTAGCCCTATATTCTAAGTGTTTCGTTCTAAAGTTGGGCATAAAAAAGTGTAGGTATAAGGGGTAATTTACGCAATATTTCGTTCGGTGGAGCAACAGTACTCTCGCAACAGTACTCTCGCAACAGTACTTAGGCGTTGAGTTCATTTAGCCTTTATAGCATGTCCTCAAATAAGGACAGTCGGCGTTAACGGGTTGATATTTACATTTGCAGGAATATTTGTTCCTGAAAGTGTATGTACATTCGCACGAGTGGAATTTTCAAATTATGCTTTCAATAGTGGAATTAATACTTTTTTATCTAGCCAATATTTGTCTTCGATCTCTCAGTGCACTTAGAAGTACGTTGCATTCGTATTTTTTATTAATTCTTCTTTGTTAGATCTTCACTAATTTTTCCAAATTCTTTCTGCTCATGGTCTACAAATTTTGCTGATCGTGTACTGTTGAATTGAAAGAAAGGGAATTTTTTTAAGTAAAGTTCTGTCATTTCTTATTAGCATGTCTACTTCTGAATTATTTTTTTACAGATATTCATCATTTACAGAAGTCAGGATCCTTCAATTATGTTGCGCACTATTTTAATTTGATATTATGACTGGCCGCTGTGCAGGGCATGGGTCCGGGCAACATGGGCCCACCTCTAGGACATCCTCTCGGTCCTCACAACAGCCAGATGGGTGGTCCTGCTGCCATGAGCACCGGCGGTATGGTGCAGCCATACCAGGGCTGGGGCACCCCTCCTGCTCAGCAGGGTTATCCTCCTCAGGGGTATGCAGCAGCCCCTCAAGCTCCACAGTACAGCAGCTGGGGTGCTGGTCAGCAGATACAGCAGTGGGGCACACCGAGCTATGGATCTGCTGGCTCGCAACAGTACGGCAGCTTCGGTGAGCCAATACCTCCCTACGCTGGGGCTTTTATTTAACTCTTCTTCCCTTCCCTATTACAATAATCTCTTCTTGCTCCAGTGGGATCTTGAACATGATAGTCAAGCCTAGAGTAGGTGGTATTCATGATATGCCTTGTTTAGACGATGAAGCTTACCTTCCAGAATTAATTGGTTCTTTGACAGAACTTTAATTTTATCTTATACTCAAACTTTTTGACCATCAGCATATTTTTAACTTCATGCTCTTCTTTTTACCACTTTTAAAACTTTTCAGTACTCGCCACCATTCTCATTTATTAATATTTTGCTTATTTTCTTTTCGTCTTTAATATACTTTTTACGCAAATTACCGTCTCTGAATGAATTAACATACGAAGGTTTACTTCTACATTACGTCGCCGAGGGTGATCGAGAAATAAGTGTCAGGTGTGATGACGGAGATGTGCTTGTTTCTTCATCTCCAGTGTTACTGAAGGCAGGTTGTATAGCTTCATTTTGGCGACCGGTCTGTAAGTTGCAAAAATTACTTCACAAGCTTCGTGGTTGACATTTCGAGGAAAATTTCCCAGGGTTGAGTTCGTTAAGTGCCTGGCAGTAAGAACACTTTGCCTGGCACACAGTATTGAAAATATTTTTTGGCATGATATCCATCTGGTTGAAAGTAAGTTCCATTCCGTAAGTTGCTGCTGCTATCTGTAGATGAAGTCGTCGCCAACGACTGTTCTCATTCACTTATGTGGTCCTGATCTTTTTAGCTTCCAAGTCATTGTTTTATACTACCGGTAATGCATGAGGTTTAAGCTATTATTTCGGCCTGTATTCTAGTTATATTGCATGATTTGTCTCTCCTTCTGTTACTCTCGCTTCAACCAATTAGTTTCCGATTTCACTAATGTGACGAAACAAATTTCAAGGGTACTTTACTTGGAGAACATGGATCATTCTGCTCCTCTATTTCTATACTACGATGAGGCATCCACTTTCTACTGATCGTACTTTCTGTTTTTGGACTTAAGCTTAACTGAGTTGACCTGTTTAGGAGGCTGTCCTCACGCAATCAGTCAGAACACGTAGCTAGTGAGGTCACTGGTCTTAGTCAGATACACTGCATCTCTCTGCGTATGAGAATAAAATAGAATAAGGCGTTAGAAACAAGCAGTTTGGTCCATTCATGGGTTGTCGCCAAAGTCCCATGCCGTAAAGTACAAGTGCCCGCTCCACAAGTACGGGTTAAGGGACATCTCTTTTAGTGTGCATGCTAAGCTTATCCATAGGGGATAATGTTCCTCAAAAGTATGCTGTTACACCTAAGACACATTCATTGAAACTGCTCGTGTCAATCTGAAGTGAGACTCGAGTTGGGATTTCATTTCTTTTCCACCATCTTTTGGTCAAACCTGTTAGTTTTTGGTGAACTATTACTAGAGTACGAACTCTTTTGTTAGTCAGTGGGTAGGTTCGATGTTTATTTTGGTGGTGTAGGCGTACTGCAGTGTACGGTTGAATTCATGATAATAGTGTATTGTAAGTCCCATTAAAAATCTAAAAGATATTTTAATGAATTAACTATCGTTTCCTGTATACTTTGGGTTAAATATCGGGTCATCAAATCACTGGCTATGATCGGAAAACAGTACAAACTGACTGCATTAGGTCTTTAAGACCAACTTGGCGCGTAATGATTTGGTGTGTTATAGCACATAATTTAGTTCTTAGGTACGTTCCGGATCTTTGAAAAGTATCGTTAATTTAATTCTACCATCGAGGTGCATTACTTCACACTCATCTCTCCAGTGCTTAAATAGTTCCTGCGTTAGAAACTTTCAACAGCGTAGTTAAAAATGAAACTACATTTGCGTACTGATGTAGTGCTTGTCTAGGTATTGTATATTGAAATTACTCGTCCTGTGAAGCCTGTGGCACATGAAAGGCTATTCAGCTCATATTAGACTACTCTCTTTACTCCATATGGGGCGTTATGAGGCGTCTTCCTCCAAAGGACGCCCCATAAATGACTATTATCTACCTTTATTCCATGAGGGACTACATCCTTAACACAATGAAAGGTTACCCTATGAATTAGTAAATACCACTGTACGCTGCTCGCGTTTTCTTAATGACGGAAGTTACTGTTTGAATTTGAGATTTCTTCGTTTTTCACGGGAAAGTGACTTAGGTTTTGAACAAGATTTTATCATTCGTAGTTCATTTTGTCACGATTACCTGTCGTCTTTTTGATGCTTCTTCTTAGCATTGAAGTTCTTCCTCTCAGGTCTTGATTTTGCCTAGTTATTCATATTTAACGTTTCCTACAATTACCTAACCGGTGCAAATCTTTACTTAGTATAGATAGTCACTAGAAGACTAAAATTTACACCTTACCGAACCTAAGGGGCTCACCGGTGGGCCTTTAGCAAGAAATGTGTTAGCATTAAAAATTTGATGGTATTTCAGTTCTTGTCTTAACATCCTTGCACACTGAAATTGTATTGTAACTCTCGTTGAAGTTAATTTTTGAGCTCTTTTCATTTGATAGGACACTGTTCTGACTCGCGTAGATATTGAAATGTTCTTGCATGCAACTCCTGTAATCGATTCCTAACTTATTTGGTCGCTTGACACGAAGAGTCGAGGGAATTCAGAAGGGAAATTCATCAGCCATAATCTCGCGTTTTATTTATTACTCGGATGATACGGTATTCAGCATGCATATGGTAATGTAAGCCGCGCATTAGTCTACAGTTCGAAAGGCGTGGACGTGTTAGAAGGTATCTGCTATTTTGCGATACATTTTACGTATTTTCGTCGGTGTGTTACACACTGACGGGGAGAGAATGCGCTCGTTTTTCCATGTGAACGTTTTTTCATAACTGATATGAATTTTTCGTTGGCAGCGTTGTCGGAAAAGTTTGTCTAAAAGCTTGAGTATGATCCTGCTGGACGTGCTTTTTCCATCGAAGGAAAACGTTTAATTGAAGTCCGACAATTTTCTCGTTGGCGAGGTTTTATCTGGTCAACAATTTGTGTGGGAACTACTCGTTGAAGGTTATTCGAACTTAGGGCATAAGATACAAGAGTTACATCAGGCGAGGTAAAGAACTGACTTATCAGCAATAAAGAAGTTAACAGACTGAAGGGAAAACAATACTTTTGGAACCTTGTGTGTATTGAAGTCATGATAACTTAACGGAAGCCCGTATACAAAAGCGCGCGTTACACTGGCGAGCAGTAAACTGGGTTTGTAGGATCTGGTGACGAGATAATTAGCACGTACGCCTCCAGACGTAACAAGTGATAAGCACATACAGCTGTTCGAAAATTTGAATTCAGAGAAAATAGTTAAGAGTGCTATAAATTGATGCCAGTTTAGTGAGTAACGCAATAGCGTTACAATAGTAAGGAATTAGGAACTGGTAGACGATGGTTCGATGGTGGGCGAGTGAGAGGAACATTATAGCAAGTGGCCGGTGTTGCAGGAATGGTTGAGGGGAGCAACTGGGGCTGGGCCTCTCCTCCGTCCACTCCCCCTCACCTCGACTGTGAGTTATTATTATCCTCCTCCTAACCTACTCTTCCATCATACACCTTGTACCCATTGATCCCGACATCATTTTTTTTACTCACGCTTTGTTTTGTCATTTATGAGCTCTAAAGAATGGTTTGCTCCATTTACCTCAAGGTTATCTTTCTACTGTCGCTTTAGTGTGTGGGCTCCAAAGTGACCACATGTCTAATTCATGTCGTTTTTGACAAACGAATAACAATTTTTGCTCGCTTCTGTGTCAAAGAAATGTTGCTTGTTTTCATTTGATAGGCCACTGCTCATTTGTTCTTCAGAATCATTTGTCCGCTCAATTTTGTGCAAATCTTCTCTGGTATGCTCGGAATAGTTACATTTAGCTTCTTCAATTAGTTTTCATCTCGCACTTACAACGCAACACTCAATGGAATCGCTCTGCACCAGTCTGAAAATGTACCAACAGCTTAGCTTGCATCATCACTAGTCATTTTATCAGACCTGTAAATGGCAAAGCGTTTTTTAATGGCATTTAATTGATTTTGAATTTAATTCTGTGAGCTGTATCATTCATTCGTGATTTTTCAGCCCTAAAACTACGTAGACACGGCAAATTTTTATTGCGTTCCTCGGCGGTGCAGCACGTAGCTACATGTATTCTGGCTAAAACTGACCATTCTATCCTCGTCAAATTATTACTTATTCTCTTGCTTCTTGCACCATCTTGATCGGATACGTTTTTTTTGTGTTGAAGTACAATTGATGCCAGGGATTCAAATGCTTTCTCCTAACTCCCTGTGTGCATTGCTTAATTCTGCTCGTTCACGGTTTTGTATGTGTGGTCGTTTATGTGTCATCAGGCTTAAGTTCTGAATTTCGGTGTCTGAATTTACGTAATAAATTTATTTTTCATAAGAACAAAATTTCTACACTTTTATGTAGCTTATTCCTAAGAGAATGTCAATCTATTGGGCCTTCCATGTTAGCAGCAGTGCTTTTGTTTCATAAATTTTTTGAATTTGAGCATCAAATTTTGTGGTCAAATTTTTTCAGTTTTAATGCTAAAATAAATTCATGTTTCCTCTTACTGAAAAGTTGTAAATTCAGGTTTAATAATTACAGTTTCGATGGCTTTTGATGTGGTGTGATTGCTTCTGCGATGTCAAGTTTTGAGTTGATCTGTCTCCGAAGTTGATCAGAGACTCGTGTGTTTTGGGGTTAAAAATGAAGACGTGATTTCCCTCATGTGATTGCTGTGAACATAAACTTGATTACAATGATTACGAATTTGTGTAACTATTACCTAATATGTTTCACTTTCACCTGCGTGTGGGTTTATAGCCAACGCTTTGCTTTACAATTAAGATTTTCTTCAATGAATGGCGTATCAATTTTGGTGGTGTAAGCTTTAACATTTGCGCAACTCTCAAGTGGGCTGTTAATACTCGTGCATTCGACTTCGAGCGCTCATGTAACTCGTAAGGACGTGTGTGTTACGTTGTTTTTCTGTTCCGTGAAACTTGTTACAGAACTAAACATAAGCTTCGGTCTGAAAACATCTTGAATGTCTTGGTCACCCTACTCCTTAGTAATAGTTCTTCCCTAGCATGTTACGGGTTGAATCCATGCCTTATGGTTCCAAGCTTAGCTAAAAATATTCGCAATTAAACATTGCTAGATCATTGTTGGGCTTAGGTTACTGCTTTCAACAGTCGTGTGGTTTTCCTCATGTTAGTTTCTCTTCAAGCTCGTGAATTCTGCTCAGTTAGAATTTACCTGTGTACTCAAAATAAATGGGCAATAATTCTGTGAGCTAGAAAATATGCAATGGTATAGTTGGAAAGTGAGAAAGTTTACTTGGGTATTCAGGTTCAATTTGACTGTTCAACTGTGTATAAAATTGTACAAAATCACATCTTCACAATCTGGATTCGATTGGCTTAGGTGACGTCTGAAACTAGGAAGTACAGTTGAACAACGTACAATGTATGTGGCAAGAAATAGATGCGATACCAATATCTGCGTGAATGTTGAACTGTACAGTAATATTTTAACTCGTGAAACAAAACTGAGTAAACGAAAGGTTATATTTGTTTTGAAAGTACTTTTTTATTGATAGAAAATGACACTCGGTCTTCATTGTGGCAGGGGAAAGACGCGTTTGAAGTTACGTTTAAGGTGTAAGACGGTAATTAGAGTATAAGTAATTGTAGGTGATGAATGAATTAAGGGGCTTTATTGTCACTAGTAGTCTAAAATTGAAAAGGGAACAAGAGAAAGGGAGATTTTAAAGCGAGTTGATCAAGTGCATAGAGGGGTTATGTAGTTCATAAATGGTAGTGGTTAACTAGTAATCTAAAGTTTAAAATGAAAGTGAGTGCATGAGACTGAAGGAAAGTTATAGGAAATGTGCATGGTGAAGTTAGTTGGGAGTTGCATGTGTACAAAGAATGATATAACTTGAAAATAAATAGTGAGTCAGAGGGATCCATTCCATCTGCGGTATTCCTCAATATCTGTTTCTAATGCCATTAAAATTGACGAAACGGTGACCAATACTTTAAATATGGCCGATATAGTTACCAATAGCTCGGCCAATCCCGATTCGGGATTGAATTTTTAATAAAAGTAACAATTTTTTGATTATTTGTTAATCATTAAATATTTAGTCTGTAGTTCGTATAACATGTATATTTTTGGAGAGGAAACAAGCTTGTAAAGTATTTTCGAGTAGTAATGTCATTTCGGGTGTAAAAAATAAGTAAATTACTTTGGTCTAACATGAAATCCAGAGCTAGATGAAGGGATGTTGTAGATGAGCGAAAATACGTTTAGAAAGACAAAATGAAAGCGCTGTGATAGACGCATGCTGTGACCGAAAGTTGTAACAGTGAGCACGTAAGACAAACTCATCTCAAATGTGAATGGTTGAGCTAGTCATACACACTTGGAGAAGCTGGTTTGGACTCACTGCCTTCATACGAGGGAGCTGGATCTGTTGTATAATTATTCATATCATGGAGGATGACCGATGCATCGTACGTACAACAGACATTATCTCGCGAAAACGTGCATGAGTGGAAAATATATTATGTTCTTTAATTCTGTTCTTTAATTATGGCTACGAGACATTGAGAGAACACTTTAATCGCTACGGAGCTGAAATCTTGCTTGAACTAGGAAAAAATTTAGCTCGCATGCCTGAAACGAACTTTTTTTGAGCGAATACCAAATAGATATCAGTTCATGAGCTATCGCACATTAAAATTAGCTTATTCTGAATCATCAGTGAGCAAAACAAGTTTAAAATTAGACATTATGCTTGATTTCATGTCATAAAATTTAAATCATCGTTACTTTATAGTGTGTGCTACTTCATACGTTTATTGCCCTAATTATAAACGAGAGAATCGAGTTCGGGATATCTAAATGGTAAGTAGAAATTGATACTTTGAAAAACAATTTGAAAGTTTTGTACTAAAAAATTATCGTTCAACTCTAATTGTGGGCATTTATTGGTATGGGTTTCATGATGCTTGTAACTCCGAGTTCATCGTAGAGATGAGTAATTATTATATGTACAATAGTAAATACTTATTAATTTATTAAACGGCTAACACTTCGGTGCCATAGTATTCATAAATTTTAATAAATATTCAGGTTCTGTTCTTTAGCATGCGAATCATTAACTTAACTCGTGTACTCGATTATAAATCACGCCTATAATTCTGCTTTTAATTTGTGTTGATTTGCGTACATAACATGGATGTATAATTCTTCAAAAAATGATGTTTTTGCTAGAAGTGCTGCAAATGTTTCGCTTAGCTTAGATAATGGCGTTCGAATATTGCATTGAAGTCTTTGCTCTATTTAAACCGCCGTCTCGTGTATCCTCCGTCCTACATATCTTGCTGGTCCCTCCCTTTTTTATCTTTCATGTGGTTGTTCGTGTGTTTCCTTTCAATTTCAATATTCTTGATTACTTTCACTTAGCTCTTTTAAATTGCTTGGTTTCGTTATCCGTATTTGTGTTGATTCAGCTTGTTTCGAATACATGAATTCCATCAATGGTTTTTTATGGTATGTTCTCAAAAACAATTCAATATTTTTTTTTTGATTAAAGATTTTGTTCTTCACGAACATAGAAAATATATTGATATTTGGGTATTGATCTTTATTATAGCTGCATTTTTTTGGCATAAACTTTTCACGTGTAGTTGAATGTTTTTCAATTGCACACTGTGCAATGCTGGAGAATGCAAGTTCGAATTGTTCATTATTTTAGTTGGCAATAATTGTAAAAAAGAATTGAATGGATTTTTTTACTGTCGTGCTACTAATTTCTTTTGGAAGAAACTATCCAGTTCCTGGAATCGTTTCATGTGCGGTTCATTCTGTCTCGGAAAAGTAGGTATTCAATTAAAGTTTTTTTAGATTAAATTTTAGAATCGGGAGCTTTGTCAACAACATATTACTCAACATTTGTAATAGACTCCCCAATTTCCAGCATACCTTCAAGCCTTCTTGTTCTCTTAAGATAATAGTAGAACGGAACGAGTTTTTCCAAAATTGTTACACATGGAGACCGCACATTTGTTGTAGGTTGGTCATGTACACATCTAAGCTGAGTGCGTTCATTGTGTTCTTGTCTGCTTTGTTTATCAGTGACGGTGGATACATTTCAAAAACTGAGAAATAACTTGTACCTTGTGAAACTTGTTTTTTCAGTGTGGAAATCCAAGCTATTCGTCAAGTCCTTTTTAATTTAAGTCCGGCCTACCGGACGTTTTTTTTGAGTGTCCTTGTTTTCCTTTCTATCAGCGAGTTACATTTCCAGAGTAAGAACGTTACTTTCAGTTACTAGTGAATGCCCGTTAATATACGGTTAATAATATCGTGATAGATAATTAAGAAGGTTTCGCTAGTTCTGGGAGAAAACTATTTTCTAATTAGAAATTTCGGGTGAAATTTCCAAATTGAGCGAAAACGTCAATCATTGGTTGAAAAGCGTTTGAGAAAATCACCGCTCGATGAAATCATTCTTGCTGCTTCTCTCTTACGGTTGGACACGGTTCTATCCATGTTGGCCTTTTTTGCGGGAATTTTATTCTGAAATATCCTTTTATCTCTTCGAGGCTTCAAGAAATTCACAATTCCAAAACAATAACTCAATTTCCAAAATCTTTGGCCCTATACTAAGTGGTAGCCAGGTTACTGATCAAACTAATTTAAAACATTTATTTTCGCATTATCAATTGAAAATATCAAAGCATCATGGTGAATTTCAACAGAAAAAAGTTCAAAGAAAATTTCTATGTGTAAAAATTAACCGATTGTGTATTCTGGATAACATAATGCAAGTGAAAGGGAATTGAATTGCCACAGAGAAATAATGCAATAGAATGATTTTTTGTATTTCTTAAGCTTTATCCTTGTTGCTATCAAAGCTATCGATTAGAAGTGTGACACACGGACAGACAGACGGACGGACGCACGCGGCTTTTATTATAGTATAGATGTTCTTTAACCCATTTGATCCTGTAGGGACATATATGTCCCAATAGAGACCAAAAGCCGGATCGAAAGGGTTAAGTTAGACAAAAAATAACCAACGTAAGCCTAATGCCTCATCAACCTGTTAAAAAGTGAGGAACACTTTCTTTGCCTCGATCTTATTCATTTATATAGTAACATAATTATTGTCTCTCTACTTTTAATAGGCTGGAGAATTTTGATCACATGATTCGATTTATGTATGGGGATTGATTGTGTTCTCTGCTTACGCATAGTGTGCGACTACGCGCTTCTCGGAAGATTAGAAGCATGTATTTCTGATCTCAACTCCAAAGTAAACTGACGGTGCTTGTCCTCATTCGTGTACCTGAGGCGGTAGCGCTCACTTCAGAAACAAGGTTGTTCTGTTTCGACAATAATTAGGCGTAATTTTTCGTATGTCCACTGCTTTTTTTTTTGTCGTAAAGGAGAGCGACGCTCCGTGCGATCGACTTCCTGTACGAATGTCTATCGTACTTCGACTATCTTCACTTCATTAGTAAATTTTTCCTCGTTTGCTCAAGCTAAATGCCACTAGTACAACGCTCTGCGAGTGGCCATGTTGGGAAACGTTATGATAACATGATGCATGTTTAATACGTGTGACTTAATTCTCTTCGAGCGAATCAATAGATGCTTGGTACTGGAGTACTCTTGTTTCTGGTCGGACCCTAATGAAATCATAAAAAATTCCTTTGCCAAATACAGATGCCCCACTTAATTTTCAGGCTTTTTTCTTATTAGGCTCATGAAATAAGGACAGAGAGGCATTAGTTGGCGGCTGGACGCTCGGCTTCGCTCGTGTTATCGCTCTGGATGTTCCCAAGTGTCTTCACATTAATGAACATACTGCACGTCAATGTCGTGTTCGTTTTGAAATTTTGCGAGGCATTAGTGTTTAATGTGATCTCGTCACTAATAAGATGCACAAATTTTGTTGAGCATTTGAGTAGAGAACTATTGCCCTGATTTTTATGTTTGTGGTCTAAAGGCGTGACTTGGAAAGAACTTTAAACCAGAATGGAACTTTATACTTTGTCTTTTTCTAAGGAACGAGTTTAGTTGTGTGCTTGTAAAAATAACCTTACAAAGCTAACGGTGAAACTAAAACGTTCGGCGTTAGTTTCACAACGTTCATTAACAAAAAAATTCGTTTGAAATTCTCAATTTTTTCTTGCCATCCTGAGCTCCGTGGGCTTTCGAGCTATAAAAATTGGACATGTAGCAATTCATCTTTTCAATTGAATACATTAATATTAATTTCTCATGAATAAATGAATATCTTGCAGTTAAAAACCAGTAGACGTCAATAAATTGTGTCTGCGCTGGTTAAACTTTGCAATGAACAGAAATTTAATTTTCATTCAGAACTAGTTCTCGATGGGACCTTGAATGTGTGTTTTTTAATAAACGTGTCTTTTTGAACCTTAATTACATGGTTTTCGGAGTTGACGTGCTATATGGAAGCACTTAATTGATGAGATTGTAGTTGGTGTGGCCAGTGAAACAGTGTGCGCTAGTTTGCTAAAGCTGCCCGTCGTTTCAGTGGCGGGTGCTCCGGGAACTCCGTCCCCTAGCCTGGCTGCTGCTGGGGGTGCCGCTGGCTCGGCTGCAAAGGGGTCAGACGACTACTCTACCACCACTTGGGGTCAATACTACGGTAATTGTAATTGGGACCAGAGCAACAATGACTCGTACCAGTGATTGAGAACAGCATCAACTTGAAGGCAGGCACATGACGCTTCAACATGCCTTCATGGCTCGCTCACTCTAATACTGCTTGCTTCTTTATTTGAGAACTCCATTCGTACTGCTGCAAATATGATGGACAGTGTCCATCGTCCTTGTTCAATTGGGAGAGATTTGTGTCGTGCTCTAAGTCATCTCTTCTGTGGAACTTTTATTAGTACAGCTATAATGTGTATGGCAGTACATTGTGTTCAATGCAAATTCAGTGTTCATAATTTTTGACTTTGAAAACCCATTTCGACATTATCATTCTTGACAGCTGTGCCAGATTGTCTCGTAACCAATTTTGTTCGTTATGGTTTCGCTGCTCTGCATGGCGATTGCACTATTAATTTTTTTTATTTTTTAAGACATACTGATGCGTTACTCACCAATATAATTTTCGTTCATCTTCGAGCTAAAATTTTGCATGAGCTGTTCATATTTTTTGGCGTCGTTCTTTTCTAATGAAATGGAGCATTGTCATTGAGGTAGCGGTGATGAAACGTTGCATGGTCAGGAAGTAAAGTCAGAACTACTCATGATTAATTTGTTGTTTAAATTTATAGGTGCTACCAATTGGCGTTTTCCTCTTGTTTTACATATTTTCATTTTCCTTGTTATACTAGTATTAGAAAGTCTGTGACTCTTGGCACTTTGCCTGTGTTTTTTTACTTAAATTATTGACTAAATAATTTCGTTCGGATCGAAGTCGAATATTCATTCTCGTTAGTAAAGCGTAAGTCACGTTATTGCTCATTCGCTTATATCCTCACTCGTGACCATTTTACCTCAAACTCCTGTACCTTTGTATTCGTACGTCATGTGCCACTATGAGCGACCTGCGTAAATTACTATTCTTGTACTGTAATACACATGTAGATATGATTTTGGCGACCTCCTAGTTAATATTTTAGCCCTAAAGTATGTTTAAGTCTCGTCGCCCAGACGCTATCTCAAATTTTGTGTAAACGATGTTTACTAATTAGTTCCCTTTGGTGTTGCGAGTATTAATTAAGGAAAGAATGAACCTTCCGTTCCAGTACCGCTGTTGTCTGTCTGTGCAGTCTGTTGGAGCCACTAATCGTTCTCGTGATTCTTTGGAACTCCTGATGTGTTTGGCTTGACATCTACCTCCAAATTTCCATGTGTTGGCCTGTTTTCGTAAAGTTGTCAATATGTAGTAACTAGTTGACCTTGAAGTCGTCTAATAGTGATGATAGTTTCACTGCATCTCTATCTGCTCTTCGTTTTGTTTCGATGTGAATGTGAAAAGCAAAACAAAAGAATTGGAGATGTCTCTATTGCATTATTTTTCTATGAAGGTTTTGTTCAATGAAGCTCATCACTGTACAATTGAAATCATTGAATCATGTCATCAAGTAGCCCTGCTATTGTTTGTAACAAGTACCTTTTAATAATAATGGCTCTCATGAACCTTCGTGTTTATTGTTAACCTTCTAAGTTTTAGATAAAAATTTATAACGATAATATACTGCTGCACTCTTTTGTGCAATTTTAACGCGAGTTGAAGACATGTGTTCGCTCTTATATTAACTTTTAAGATAATTGCAAGCTCTTAAAGTTGACTAGTGTCATGCCATGTCTTAGAGAATTTATTATTGGCGTCAACTGTTAGCTTTAACATAATGAAATGATTGATACAATTAAAGTTACTTAATTAAATTATAGCTTTTATTACTTTAACGTAAATTTAGTTGTATGTTTGCATACCTCTAATACTAAGGTGGTGTGCCTTTGTTATAGTAATTGTCTTGTAGAATTGATTTTCGTAGCTTCCGTGCAACAATAGTAGTTTTGCATGCTGCTCGTAAACAAATCGTCAATTGCCTTTAATTCGAGAATTTTTAGACAGTTGAGTTCCATTGTACCGGCTGAGTGCAGCATATCGTTGGTTAAAATGAGCGACTTATCTCGCATTTCGATTGTAGTATGATTTGCTAGTGAAAATAACTTTTTGTATTGCTAAAGTATTATAAGGAGTTGACTTTATTTTTGCTGGAACAAGCTTGGTTAGGGCCCTACTAGTACAGAAATTTCTGAACTCACGTTCTGGATAATTCGGATGCGAGCATTCCAATTGCAATTTAGGGTTTCTGGTGTCAAACGTCTCGGGCATACTATGCTAGTAGCTTCAAGTATGCTTTTATTCAATCTACTTTTAACCATATTATTTTTAAATTGTCGGGCCGTTTACAAATTTGAAGACACTTTCAGTGGTTCTTCGATTAGCTTAGCCAGTTGCCCGAGGAAATACAGTGAACACTAAAATTTCCTTTCTCGGTAGAAGATTTTTCTCACAAACAGTCACATTGTACAGCTAAAATCAAACAATTGAACATGAAATGTTTGACAGAATAGTAGTTATTATTGCCGTGGGTGATAGTATTCATTAAACTTTGATATTATCCTTACGCATCAAACATTCACGCTACTGTATATCTAAGTAATTTCCTTTTAAGGAACGATTCACAAAAGGAAAAAATTGAATGTACTTTGCATAAAAGTGGATGTGGAAATGGTTGCAATTTCATCTTTGTTCTTGGTGAGTGAGAGCGATTAATTCAATTTTTGGAAACTTGGAAAATAAAATTTTCTCTTAATGATCTCTGTTGACGTAAATGTTCTCAAATGTCTTGACTTTGGTAACTGTTGAAAAATACAGGGTGCTAAGTATCCTTTTTTTACGTTAAACATAGTTTAGTTCTCATAAGTGAAAAATTGTGCATGCTCACTCGCCTAAGTACAACATCTTGGACCTGAAAGTGCTACAGATTAATGGTAAACTAGTTTTTTGTGAACACATGTAAATTTTCCTTGACCCCTTTCATTGACCGCAAAGTACCTATGTATACCTATTGTGTAAAAATATCTTTAATTTTAATTTTTCATTGGAGTCATTTATTACCATGTAAAAATCATGAGTAGGCAGTTCGTTATAATTGAAAATATTTCATGCTCTTATTTGACAGCTTTGCCGTTCAAGTGTTCGAGATATATCGCTGTAGCTTTTGAAATTTCAAATTTTTCTAGTTTTTCATATTAAGTTAATTTTTATTGATTGAAGAGTGCCTTGTATACCATATGTCAGAGTAAAATTTAGTAAACGAAGTTTTGAATTTAATTGATACATCAAGCGGTAATTTAACAAAAAATTCATTCAAATAATTTGTACTAGAGATGTCAGTATTATTTCATTCTTGATGATTTCCATTGTATTAGCACTCAGGATTCATTTATATAATTATTTTATGTACGATTTGTTTACGGTAACATGTAGGGCTTTCATATAAAGAATTTAGGTTATAGCCTATTTTTAGGCATATGAAGTTAATATTGACACCTTGACGGTGCTAATTATAGTGATGGATTAATAGAACCTTTTGTATAGTTAAAGAACAGAACATTTTATTATCGATTTATCAGTACTATCAAAAGTGCGAATCATCTTATAATCGAGATACGGTACCAGATGTAGTTCTTCGAAAACTCTGTCATAGCTACGCATTAAATTCACGAGATCAGAGACTCGAAATGAAACTACTCAGGAGCCAAAGCGTCATAGTGTGCGGAGTGTGACAATATAAGAATATTTGCAACTGTGGAGCATCGACTATTATGCAAGGTCAAGTTCATAAATTTTTGTACGATTAAAGAGCTTCTAAACAGGGATTGATGAAACCGTGATTAAATATTTTATTTTAAAGACTTTGAATGAAAATGCTACATTTTTAACATTCAGAAGTATACTTGGTGCGTTCAACGCGAGTTAACTGCTGTAAAGTTATTTTAAACTCGTACTTGTACGTGAGGATAATGTAGCATGTGCCGTCTTATCCAATATCTATAAAATTAATATTCGTGTCAGGCTTTCTGTTTGCAAATCGTGGTTTAAGTATAAACAAATTTTGAATTTTCTTTGTATTCTTTTGAATAAATTTGTATTAATATTCTTATTATTTTTATCATTCCCGTTCTGTGAAATGCGTGTTAACGTTTTTAATTGTTTTATGATATGCTACCATAAAGCGTTTGTACTGTTTGACCAGGTGGAGGTAGCGGTGATACCGGCGCCCTTGCAGCGGCCGCGGCATTCAGCCAACACCGCGCCGCCGCCGCAGCTGCAGGCTACACCCCCATGGGGCCTGGGCAGCAGCAGCAACCTCCTCCCCACCAGCAAGAGTGAGTGGCGTCTGCGTTCGTGAACTACGGGCACCTTCAGCTCTGCTTTTGCTTGTGCCATTCATCGCATTCATTTCATTGTGTGCACAACCATCAGCATTACAACTTTCTGGTTTTATTTCATCTGTTTTTGGGGTGTTCATCTGTCTCTTAACTCTCGTGTAACAACTCGGTTACGAGCAGTAGTCATAAGGAATGCTCTGCTACCGAAACTTATGATGAACGGACTTTGTAGGACATAAACTAGCTACGATTCCAGTTTTTTCCTAATAGATTTTTTTAACTGTTTTCACGTATTTCATGGCACCTATGTTAGAACTTTTGTTTTATATAATAGTCGAAGTTGGGGCTTGATTGTGACCATCCTCGTTTTTTTATCTAAAACTACGCTAGCGTACCTAAACTTCCTCTACGCTCTTGCACTTTGAGTTTGCATCAATGTTACCCTTATTTAAACTGTAGGTACTGATTAAAACACGATGAGCAAAGACGTTTTGTTGTCTCCTTTACGTGAGCAACTAAGCGTTTCTCTCCGTATATGTCTAAGTGTGAGGTCTGGGGCCCTCAACTGCTTACTCTTTTCTTATCTTTGACGTTACTATTTCATTTTCGACCGACATAATATGCTTTACTTTTTGACTCATTTTCTAAGTATCGAAATATTTCTTATCTCCTTGTTCGGTGCATTTCTTTCCGTCTTCCTGGGCTTGAAAGAAGATTAATCTAATTAATTTTTTGCTCGAAATTAAAATATTCTTATTTCAGTGTGTCCGATCATACGAATTTTTGGAATATTTCTATAATGAAGCGCACGTTGAAATTTTAGTCCTGGTCCTTCCATTTTATTTACTGTTTCAAGAATTTTCTCTCATAAATAAACAGGTTTAGTGCTTTTTCTCCTCTTGAGTTGTACAAATACTTGCTTCATAGGAAAATCTTTTTTGTGGAAGCATTTTCTAATTCATTTTGTTTCGGTGTACTTCTAAATTGCGTCATTTGGGTATTCACGCTCATATTCTTTCTTTCTTATTCATGCTTTTGTTCATTTGTATCCAGATTCGTCTGGTTTTGCTTGTGATCTTACTGGGAGCCAATTCTTTGTATATTTGCTTTGCATGATTGTAGTTAGCTTTTTTAATTTGTAGCTTTGTAGCATGGTATTCCTCAAACAGTCGTAAATATTATTAGTGCAAGTAGAAGTTGTAGTTCTTATTTTAAAACCGTATTTCTGAGG
>VCRD01002334.1:0-25108 GCA_006783055.1 Trinorchestia longiramus | reverse complement strand
CCGATGCGAAAGTTAGTAGTGCATGAGAAAATCTATTCTCGACCGTAATTTAGTACAAAGGTATTTATTTACTGTGAGGGGCTCTGTTTGTTCGATATTTTCTCATGATGGCACCAGGTTTTCCTCGTTTTCCATCAAAGATTGAAATTCCGGACAAGAGCGACTTGGATAGTTTCTTTCTATCGATCACTCGTACAAGGTGGCTAGAGCGGCTCCTTGAAACTGCTCCCCTGTCACTTACAGAGTTGTCCAGATAAATTCGTACACATTGACAAACCTGAATACTTATGGCTTGAGTATATTAACTTGGTTTAATTACTGCTTGTTGTCCCAGAAGGTTTTCATTTGTGTTTTAACTTCGCTAGCGTAGAATTAATCTATAGGGTAGGTCAAACGTTTAGTTATATGTGAACGTCGCTCAGGGCACACCTGAGACTTCAATACAAAATTATTCAAATATCCTCGTCGAACTGTTTACGATGTGTGCAAGCGCTTTCACGAGTCTGGCCAAGACAAAAGAGTTGGCTGCTCGCCAAGAAATTATAGAATTCGTGCACTTTTCTTTATGACCAGTGTCAAGGCTAATTCAACAGCGCTATTCTCGAAATTTGCCAAGAAAAGGACAGTCAACGATTTAAAGAGCCATCAAGGACAGGAACCTAGTATCTTACTCACATGGTAGTCGACATCTTTTAACCAGCGAAATGAAGCACTTAACAAGGTTTAAACCTAGTAGAAGAAAAAAGTCTTATTAAATTCTGCTCTTTCTAGAAGATATTTGTAGTCAGTAGGATTTATAACAGAAGTAATGACCGCTGGATTGTTTTTGCAAGTTCAATTTGAACCCACAATGACGTCAAAGAAGCCGGCCAGCGTCATTGCCTATACGTGGTCGACTTCTTGACTCACTTTTTCTCCAACCTGGAGAAAGGGAATGCAGAAATCTACTGTAGCGTTCATGATGCTGAAATTATCCCATGGATGAATACCACGACTTCTCAACAGTGTACAGCCCCTCAAAGAGGATATTAAAAAGGCAATGAGGTTCTTAGCAAAAATGACATTATCTCCGTGGTGACCAAGTTCCGCCGACATGTGGAAGCCACTATCATATCCAAAGGCGGCGAGATTAAATGAAAATTTAGTCTTCCTTTCTCGTGAATAAAGGGCTAAAATTTGAAAAGCTCAGTAGAATAGAATAGAATTAGGCTATAGGAACGAACCTTCTGGCCCATTCTTGGACCGGATAATTACTTCGATAATTATTCGGTAGTTTACCCAAGTCCCATGCCGTATTTCTAGCCGCGTCAACCATGTCGGCAGCGGGAAATCGGTTAAAAATCGGTTAGGTATTTATTGTTCTTTGAGTTATTATGACTTGACAGAGGTACCACAGTTGTACGAATTTATTTGGATGACCCTCAGGGTGGGCCACAAGCGGATGTCGAAAAACTGCGAATATCTGACTCATTGAAAGACAGGGGACCACGAGTATTAAGCGACTCTGTAAGGGGCTGTTTGCCATCAAAGGGCGAGAAACATTGTTCTGTCATCTCATAGAGCGCGTTTGGACTCCCTGCAGTTCTAGTCTGCCCCATCGCACACACGAAGAACATTACAGGTCTTTGAGTGAATAACAAAAACTGTAGTGGATAAGCATACTCGTTTCCTCGATGCAATTGGTTAAACTTAATTTAAATAATGAAAAGCTCTATAACATAGTAAAAGAGGTTCCACACCTCTCAGATCGGTGCCAGGTCTAGTAGCAGTATTAATTTTGCTTTATTTGCAGTGCACCGAATGTGCACTCAAAAATGGCCAAAGTACGCTACACCAGTCGTCATTTATAACAAAATTCTCCATTCACTGAGCAACATTCATTGTTCCAAAGGATATTCCGAATGAAGGTTTTCCCCAACTGTCCACGCCAGATGCAAAATATTCTGCATTGAATGAAATTGTGAAGTGATTTAACCAAATAGTTTCAGTTCGACGTCAGATCCATGTTAGCAAGAATTTTGTGGCATTGCAGAACCTAGAGACAGCGAAGAATCTTTTCGAACAAAATCCAATATCCCACATTAGGTATACTGCTGAACAAATATTAAATACCGAATTTTCAAGAAATGTGAATAGATTTTTGTGATTTTTTTTACTGAATGTAGACGTACAGTATTTGAATTATTTCTTAAATTTCCATGTTGCATAAATAATACTACCACCATAGTTATTTGACATTTTATTACTGCTTGAGTGTCCAAAAGTAAGAAACAAAATCTTAAAAATGCATGAAATAACCGGTTTTCTTATAATAGAGATTAAGAAAAAGTAGGCTGCATATCATCACTGTAACGTTTGTAACCATGGCAAAATGATTTCAAAATTGATGCAGCTGTTAAAACAGAAATTTTTGATGTTACGAAAGGAAAATTATACAATCAAACAAATTGCTAAACTGATAAATTGTTTTAAGTGTTGTGGACCTTTTTTCTGAAACTCTATAATGAAACCGGTAGGTAAACTAATACAAACAATCCTGGTAGACCAAGGAAAACTATAGTAGGAGAGGAAATTTCTAGTGAAATTAAAGGTAGTACGAAGGTTTAGCGACAGACTGCCCAGGCGATGGCATCAAATGGGTCTTTAACCCTTTCGCTGCCGTTAGGTTAATATGACCCCAAAAACATTAAAAATCATTCCTTTTAGTCCCATATTCTAAATGTTTCGTTCGAAATTACAGTAAAATTACATAGAAATTAATAAAGATAAGTGGTAATTTACGCAATATTTTGATCAGTATGAAAATAATTTGGTCGTGAAAGGGTTAAGAAAGATCTGCTTGGAAAAATGGAAAAAGCCGCTAGTAAGCAAAAAGAATTAAGCAGCACAATTGACATTTGTAAAAAAAACGTCAATTGGTCAGAAAACGATGGGAATGAAGTATTTTTCAGTGATGAATCTAAACTTAACGTATTTGGTTTTATTTACTAATTTTTTATTCAAAATCACTACTCCTAATCCTATGGCTATGTTGACAACAGAAAAATGTGTTATTTTCTTGTACGAATACAAGCTGGGTCACTCGGCCGCCGAAGAAACATCAAGCGAGCTTTTGGTAACGATGTTGGCACCAGAACTGTTTAGAGATGGTTTCTAAGATTTCGTACAGGAACTGAGATCATTAACAATGAACCAAGGAGGAGACAAAAACCAGCGCTTCGACAAGATGAATTGAAGAATTTGGTTGAACAAAATCGGAAAACTACGGTTCGAAGTATTTTATCAGAACTCAACACATCTCATTCAACTTTCTCGACATTTGAAAAATATGAAAAGTAAAAAGACGAGCAGGTTTATTCCACACCAACTTAACGAAAATCAAATGAACAGGCGACTCACAGTGTGCTCAATGTTGGTTTCTCGACTGGAAATGGACACTCTTCGATAATAGCCTCAGAACTGGGCAGTGCATGACGCTGAAGAGTCGTCTAAACATTATCCGAAACCATCAATGCACCCGGAAAAGTTGGTTGGTTTGGTGGTCTGTTGAAGGAATCATTTATGTTTCATTTTTGCAACAAGGCGATACTGTAACGGCAGCATCTTATTGTCAAGACATTGATCGCGAGCATGAAAAATTGAAGAAGTATCCAAGACGGGTGAATAGAGATGGGCCAATTTTGCTTCACGATAATGCATGACCCCATATCTCTAGAGCTGCGGTCGACAAGCTGCTAAGTCTGAATTATGAAATTTTATCACATTCTCTCTATTTTCCTGATATCTCTCTCACCGATTATCACTTGTTAAGTGTTTTGAACTTTTTATTGGCGATAAAACATTCTTAAATAAGGAAAAGTATTGTTGAAGCATTTGAACAGTTTATTAATGAAAGAGATGACAATTTCTTTGATGATGGAATATATGCTTTAGAAAAATGTTGAGCGAAGGTGATAGAGAAGGATCATATATTGATTAAAATAAATGCTTCACAACTATTTTCTTTCATATAAATGACATTTTATGTGATACAACCTAATATAAAGAATAATATGTAGGCAACGTGAAATTTTTTAGAAATAGTTCAAGCACTGTACGTCTACACTTGGTGAAAATTTGAAAAAAATTATTCTCGGTTTTTGTAGATTTTGAAGTTTTTATATTTGTTCCTTGATTGTGGACGGCACTGTAAGTCACCAACGGTAAGAGAGGTTCATGTTTTGCTGCTTCCGATATCCAGGTGTTGACTAGATTGCGTTAGGCTCCATTGAGCCTTTTGACTTTAGGTACATGCGGAGAGGCCTTCACCTTCATCAGAGTTGAACACTTTCGGTGAATACGTTTTCTGAATACTGACTCATCAGGGTATGCAGGAAGTTTCTTAAGTGTAGTTTCACTTAGAAAATTTGGAGTTTTATTTTAAATTGCTTTTATCGAAGAAAATTATTCGGCTACCTTTGATAAAATCTTGGAAATTTGAATGTTACTTGATTTTTACCATTCAGGGAAATCAGCAACCGGTACTGGAAGATAAAAGAATAATTTTCTTAAGAAATGTGTACCCTCCTAAAATGGCCCATAACTGCATCCGTACAAGTAGATGATCAGTGTTTGATGGGATTGGAGAGGGCTAATCATAATCCACCGAGATACTTGAAAACCATTTCGGTGTATGAAGGCTAAATTCTATCTTGAGTAAATTAACTGGTTTCATACGGAGATTCAGTTGAAAAGGCTCAACTGGCACGAGTTGGTGCAACGATAGCACGATACTCAAAGCAGTGAATGAGAAGTAGGAATACGAATGAATATTACACCTGTAAAACGTGAATGAACTTATAAAACAACCCATTATTTACTAGGACTGAAATCTCTTTTAACCCCTGATCAGCTAACATAAGAGTGCGTGACTCTAATAGTTTTATAATTTTTAAATATTTTGATAAAATTAGTCGGGCACAGGTAGTTGGCGGTATTGAACAAATTTATCGTTTACAAAGAGTGGAAATATTTTATTCTCTTCTATGACGCGGCGCTTCAGGAATTTTCTCATGCTACTTGTAAAACAATGTCATATTAATGGAGCTAGCTACCTAACTAATTTTAATGAACGACGTCTCAATTTATTTTTGCGGTGATGAGAATTTTCTTGGTTAACTTTTTAACATCAATCCCGAATGGTCCGTCATACTCGCCTTCATGCAACACGGCGTGGTTTATACACATTATTTCTGTAAGATTTCAGTTCTTTGTATTGTTAGGTGAGAACGGTTATTATTCCTTACCATTTATTAATATCGTTCATCTCTACACGACAATGAATGACGATAGGGGCGCATAATTAACAAGAAATCAATGAAATTACGGAATAAACAGTGTTTTTTCACTTTGAACCAATTACCCAGATCAAGCACTGTGTTAGTATCAAAAATCGGCCTATGCACATTTCACTAATGAAATTTTTTTAGTATATGAATATTTATTATTGAATAGTTCTGAGTATTGTTCGTTTACAGGCATTTCGAGCAATAGATATGGTATTCTGTTACTGAAATACTTTCTAACTTTGATGTGCAGGGCTTGCTAATACTCTGCTTCATTTTGCTAAACCATGAAAACATTAAATTTTCTTGTCACAGTTTATTGCGTCGTAAAAAGATAAAACGACACTATTCAAATTTGTACAAAGTCTATATAAAACCATACTTCTTCAGTTTTTTTCCTTGGAAAAATGGACCTTGAAGTGCTTTTTGAATATCAATTGGGAAAAATGCAGAACGGTGATGTGACTAGCATTAGTCGGTGCGATGCTAATGCCTGTCTCTTGTTATGTAGGGGTAGCTCAGTGTGGTAAAGCATCATCGCAACGTCTATCTGCCACCGCCGGCCGCCTCCACCATCTCCACCACCACCACTTCTCTGCAGTCTCTTCCATTGTGAGCAACTGCAGCCTTGAGCTCTTACGCATTTTGTTCCTTTCGTCTCAAACCCTTGTCGTTCAAAATGGTTTGACGATATTCAAGTCTATCGATTTTCCGTTTAAACTTTATGATTTCAGGCCGAATGTTTGCGCTGTACAAATTCGTGAATCTAGTTACTAATAGTGTTTGATAGATAACGAACCGAAAGAAAAAAGCGTTATGTTACTGAAGTATTTTTTCTTCAAGTATTTTTGATATGTGACACTCCTCTTGCTCTTAAATGTCATTACTACACCCTTATATGGCTTACCCACACTGGAAGTTGGCGGTTTTCTCAAAGTTGCCGTCATCGATCCCTCGCTGAAATTTCGAGGACTCTAGCGTATTTTATACGAGGCCTCGTCAAAGTTTTATCGCTTCTTCATCCCTTGGTATATCAATAAATGTGGTATGCCGCTTTACATAGCTTGGGCCGCTTTGGTATGTCGACTGTAGGATCCCTGCCGCTCCCGCTGCACTCACCCCATGAATAATTGCAACTTTCGAATTGCGTCGTTTCTCCGCAGCGTACAGTGATCGAACGCTGTGCTCCAGTTGACGAGTCTTGCAGGAATCGACGTGTGGAGGTTCTCCACGAACATGTAGTGTAATTTCATTGTGCGTTAAGTCTTTGTGCTGATCATTTCTTGAGCATGACTTCTCGGATTCCTTTACTGTTCCTCCGTAATGCTGATTTCTTATTTAATTGTATTTACTAAGTGGTTTGATCGTATTTGCTTGTACGGGTCATCTTTCTTAGTAGTTAGACTTGTTTTGCTGGTCCATGTTGATATTGATTTTAATTTTACTGCCAAGGTTACTTTGCTTTATTTTATTGAATACTTAACGGAGCATGTAACCCCGTTTTCAGTTTTAAAAAATTTTTAAGTGGTTTTATGTGTATTTCTTACGTTTTTTAATTGTGTCCGAAGAAACAATGTTGAATTTGTCATAAAGTGCAGTACCTAATATAAGTTGACTTTGTACGCTAAATAGCTAATGCCTTTTCTAATATATGGGTCAATTTACATTTCTTAATCAATCATATTATTGTGGCAATAATTTATTTTCAATTAAGTCTAGATGGAAGGTACTTTTCATTACCAGTCATTTAATAAGAATGTTTTGCGAATTGTTCATTAATCATTAATCGTACGTAATATTTCTTTCAATTATATAGTTAGTAGAAGCTGTTGAATGTAGTTCTGACTTAATATTACTAACGTATGAGCAGTTGGTGCTTCGGGTTATATTTCTGCTCCTTATCTCCGCTTTTCCCCACCGATACCTCTTAACTTATGCTCTTTATAATACCTTCTAATTTTTACGCCGCATTTCTCCTGGGGTACCTATCGTTTTTCCCACTGATGTTGGTTTGATTTCTTTGTTAACGTTGCGCATCAATTTTGTTCCAAGTTTTTTTTCATTTTTCGTGTGCGTTCTCTTGTGACTCTCCAACTGACAATTGCTACAAAAGGCGAATAAAAGATATGAAAAGAAAAAATTGGTTACCTACCACATGATTCTGGGTGTTGTTCAGATGCTCCAAGTGCTATTCATCAACGATTTTTTAAAACGGCATTTGCATAGTTCTATGTACTTCTGAACCATTATTATAAACGAATATCTGATTGGATTTTTTTTGTAATTATTTCATTATTTCTATGTTACGAAAAGAGAAATAACTTATTTCATGAAAATTAAGGCTGGGCTCTATGTATTTTCATTGCTACCGATGCTTTCAATATCACTCATATTAGAATGCTAAATATGTTATAGCGTTAGTATTATTAAGCGATTTTAATGAAGTGGCAGTTTAATAACGAAAAAGCGTTCAAAATTGATTAAATAGTGTTGGAAAAAGTTAGTGGATCGGCTGTTGTTTGTTCTGTGCCATTCTGCTGAAACTTAATCCTACTATGTATGAACTTTGAGTGAATCTGTTCAAACAAATCCGTTCGCAGTTCAGGCAATTAATATCAACTTTGAACTGTTATGGTATTGGAAAGTATCGGTGGTGATGGTTTGTTTGATTTGCTCTCCAATGAAACGATTTTTCCCTTCCTTCGTTCTGCATGATTGTTTTTAAACTGAACTATTTTTCGTCGGAATAAAATTTCATTGACTTTTACAGTCTTAAAAATTGAAAGCTAATTAAAGATCGATGAAGCCTGATGGTAACGTGATATGATAGGGAGCTCGTTCAGAGTGCTTGAAATTTGATTTGAATATGGTACGACTGTGTGAATGTGAATCTGTCAGTGTGCGCTTGAATTGGATTGTTTCAGCGTTCTAACACCAAAAGTTTGCTAACAAGATAAGGGACCGAATCAATGCCACGGAACGGTTTTTAATGATCATTATCGTTGACACCTTTCAAGATATTACCATGAACTTTTTCCGCAAGACCAAAGAGTAGCCTACTGCTGACTGTCTTCTTCTACTTCTAGTAGTAATGATAATGATACTAATAATAGAATCGCTAGTTATGGCAACCAGCTTCATTGATAATAAAGTACAATTTGAGATTTAAGCCCAACTGTATGAGAGTGTTAATATTAAGCATTTCTCGCTCGAATAGCATTTATTTCTCTTCAAAATTACTATTATAGAAACGTGACTCCAGAGAGGAACTTTTTTACTGCTACATTGTATTGATATCATTTACGGTGTCTTTAGTGTTAAATGAAATTGCTCTGAAAAACATATTCTTATCAGTGATAGTAACAACAAAGCTACTCACTATTCTAACGGAGCAGTAAATATATAATGTCGATTTATTAAATGTCCTAGCATCGTAGACATTACCGAATAAAGATGTGATTCTCAGTAGGATTAATCGCATAGTATCCTAATTTTGTATCTGAAAGTTTTATCGTAAACTAATTGACGTATCTGACTAATGTTTAAGGGTGAGGAGTTGCCATCAGATTAGGGTATTTTCGTGTAATCCCTTACCAGCTTCTCTTCTCGGTCACGCATGGCCAAAACATCGCTCTATCTGCTCGGCTTTTTGAGTTTCGAAAAAATTCAAGTACTATGTGAATGAAAGTGTGAATTAGTCTAATGATGCCTTTTGTATAGAATTTAGGTTTTAAGTTATAGCCTATATTTTGTACATAGAAGCGAAGAAATTTTGGATGGGAACAAGTGCAGTGTTGCGGTATTTTGCAAGAGGTGTGTGGTTTGCGCGTTGCTTCATTTGGCAGCGCTCTTTTCTTGAAAACTGTTAAGATTACTCGGCGGTGTTACTATAAAAGTGACGGCTGAGAGAGCTCTTGCGGCGGTGGTGGCGGTGATTGTTGGATGGTGTGCAGAAAGGGAGCCTCTCACTACCTTCGTACAAACTGTGTTCTCTGTGGTGGTGAGAGCTTGGGCATTTTATCATCATCTACGGCCCGTGCGAATGATGAACTGGAACGAGTCAACCTTCGACTTACTATTAAGCGAGTATCACCAGATAATCCCTGAACTACGGTTGAACTTCTACTTATGTTTAAGATGTAGTTGTAGTTCATTTTCCTTGATAGTGGCAGATTTGAACTGTCGAAACTACCCTGCTAAGTGTGAGTGCGGTCTTTAGGCTAGTTGGTAGAGTAAGTTTGTTTGGAGTGGGTATGGTATAGGGTTATGTAGCTCTTAGTTTAAGGTTTTGCATGCGACCAATCACTGCTTCTTAAGAGCTTGGCTGGTCTTGTAGTTAGTGTTCTAAGCATTCGTTCTATCCTACTTGTGGTGTCTTAACATGGAAAGGGAGAAAGAAAAAGCTTGAAGGGCATTCTTAAAATACCGAGTAATGAAGCGTCTCAAGCCTATCATTGTGCACTTACTGTTGCAGTACCTAGCTTCATGAAAGAGGCGCACGCGAAACATCCCTTGTTGGACTTGTGTGCTACGCTCATCGGCTCGTAGTTATGTCCCACTTTCTTGTATTCGTGTTACCTGATCTTGTTACGCGCTCCCTCGCCTGTGTAGATGAGCTGCTTCGTTGCACTCCCTCACCTTCTCGGTAGTCACTCTTACATAGACACGAAGCGTCTGTATTTCTTTTGTGTTGCGCTTCGTTCAATGGGTGGCAATGCTTCTCACTAGTGAACAGAGCTCTCAATCTCAGCATTGGACCTTATGCTCTCGCTGATGGACGCTAACTGTGGCTCGTCTTCACTGGCGTTTAGATACTAGTAAGTTTTTCTCGCACGGCGTGAACGTTTTTTTGACTTATGTCCTTCCCGTTTTTGGGATTAATGCTGTAACACCGCTTCGTGGATTATCTTTGGGAAGTCTGGTTTTCAACTAATTTTAACAACTTGATTCAGCTCTCATAGTGTTTGATTACGAGAACTGTTGAACAAAAACGATGTAGTCTCTTCTCTGTTGTTTGTCAATGTTATATTAATCATTCACGATGAAATATTTTCATAGATTTATTCATGTTTTTGGAAGTTGAGAGGACAGATAGTTGTCGCTAATTTGGTGACGATGCAATCCTCAGGTACAGTTAGTTTTAATAAATTTTTCCGTAGCCGTATTGCAGCATATCAGTGCATGAAACTTATCGTGGTGGTACTGATATATTTAGCTATTAGTATTTGTGTTATTTACAAGCGTTTTCTTCTCTTTTAAGGGCAGGGTTGAATTAATACTATTCTAAGGAAGCATTCTCGTGTGCACTTGCAGCCAACTTCGATTACCTGTTGCCTGGTGCCAGCATCTCTTTATGGATGGCCACTGTCTACCTCACTCGTAGTGAGTCTTTAAAAGGTCCTAAAGAGCATTACCTAGTATCAGCACCTCGTCAAACACTCTGCAAAAGCGTAGGCTTCAATTTCTCGAGCAACGCAAGAACTCCTCAAGCTCTAGTGTCAACTCGTGAAGTGCTAGACTTATGCCTCTACTTCTTAATCGTAAATAAAAAAGTTAAACGATAATACAACTTCCTAAACGATACATGATTTTTTCATACTTTTATATTTTGGCGCGTTTTGTCTATTTATGTAGTAATCTTAAGGCGATATTAGGTTAATTTTTTAAATGTATCACAAGTTTTATATTGATGTATATAACTTCTGGATAACACTTACATTAATAGTATGGTCTAAGTGTACATAAGATTTGCATTATTGGTTGTAAATAATTAATGATGACATTTAGAAATAGCGAGGTAGAAAATTCGGGGGTAAAATCTATTTATTACTTGTCCAGTTTTTGGTTTAAGGGAATTTTTTGTTGTGAACCGAACTGTATTAAGTTGAGAGTATAGTCTGCAGCAGCTGGCGTTGTGATGCTAGATAAGGTAGCTCTTTAAAGCTCTGTAACATCTTTAGGATAATAAGCGAGGCTGCTCCTCTTCTTATGTAGTCCACCGTTAGCCCTAAGTCATCGTTCTTTATGGCTGAATCTTCTAGCAAATTTATTCTAGGGCTAAAATCTTAAGCTTTACCGTAGCACCTTTTGCAGAGTGTTTGGCGAGTTATTGTGTTCGTGAGATCTTACATGACCAATGGTAGAAGGTCACTATGGCCTGATGAGGCTCACAGCTAGGTCTCATTTTAAGCGCTTTGTGAACGTGATGTGCTGATATAGGTCGCTGCAGGACTGAATTCTCGAATAGCCGATCAAAGTGTGTTTTCACCACACGAAAATTATGCTCAAAACAAAGATGTAAGTAAAGACATTCTTTAGAGAATTTTAATCAACCAAAATTCATGATGAAGTATTTAGATGTATTTCCGCTAAGTACGTTTTACCATATAAATTCATCGGAGCCATTAAAATTTAAGTAGTATAATTCTCGACGCATTTTTATTTAACTCTTGTAAATAGTAGAGTTAAGGCTGCAGAAATTAGACGAGTGCCACATTATAGGTATAAATGATAGACTTAGTTACTTTGTACAATCCATACTAGTTCTTTTAAGCAGCTGATTGCCGGCAAATAAGAAACAAATGTTTGAAAATTTGTGTCATTATTCCCTCATTCATGGACGTGACCAGTTTCCCCCTTCTGAGCTTTTCTAGATACTTGGTTGAGCAGCTACAACAGAGAGTAAGTAATTCTACCCCTCAAATTTCGACCATCTGCATTTGAATGCCGTTCGATGCACTCTTACCGTACTGCACTTCATGTCTGGAATTAACAACAATAGAGAGGAGAATGGTAAGCATTAATCTTATAAAACTTTTATTTTCTACATAACCTTATTCAATATACAAAAACTAACAATGTAAAACTCTTTCGGTATAACATTGAAATGTATAGTGACGAGGCAATTAAAATTCCAGCAATTGTCTGTAATGATTACGAGATATATTCTAGTTCAGACTTGTTATTCACGCACTTTAGAATGTGCACCGATGTTCCTGCATTGCCGATCCTAACATGCTCTTAAAACACACGAAACTAATATAGCTCGCAGGAAATTGAATTCGGTGCTTTATGAAACATCAGAAAGCTGCCTTTTTGGACCGCTTTCGCTAAACCGATCAAGTACTTACACTAACTCATTGGCGGTTCTTCATGGGAAATCGCGGAATACTCACTAAATCGAAAATCAATGCTCATTCTTATTATCGGATATGAGTGCGCAATCGATCGGCGAACAATCATAGGTTAATTTGTGCTCGCTTTCCTGAAAGTTAAGTAAGTGCCTAACAGAGCTGGAGTGCTGCCATCGGTACTGCGACGCTTCACTGAAGTAGAAGTTTCAAATTCATGACACGAGTAAGCGTTGAGCGAATGTTGGGCATGGCTAAGTCTCATCCAACATCTTGCACGCTTATGTAACGACTAATTCGCACTCCTCGACTAATTGCACAAAGGTAACAAAACCTCGAGATCAATTTGCGCCTACGTATTAACTTCGACGAATGCCCACTAAACTAGAACGCAGGTTTCCACAGTACTAAGAAAAGCCGATTTGCTCTCAAATTAGCCGAATACTTGTTAACAAGTATTCTACAAAACATGGGTGTAACTTCCCTATTAAAATTTATCAGCGATAGGTATTTTCATTCGTACTAAGGCTTCTAGACTCCAATAATATTTTAAATAACCAAACATTTAACTTATTTTTCTCTGCAAAATACCTCAAACTAGTAAAAGTTGAATAATAGTCTACCCAACTACATATACATGCACAACTGAGACCTTTTACACGTCACTCATGCAAAGAATTATAACCGTTAACAGTTCAAAACAGGCAGTGAGTTCAAATACTATTAATCAAGCTATATCAACATGCCTTATCACATAGTTCCAAATTCCTGAATTTAATCACGTGTGTTCCCAGTAACGAAATACTTTGACATATCAGCTTTGGAAACGCCAATTCTATTACAATTTTAATTTCATCAGGAAATTCATATTCCATAGACAAGTGGCCTTTGTGAACGATTCTTCCGAAAAATCTTTGAACAATTTAACTCGACATGAAATCGAGTACATAAATAACGATTTAATGTTTACAATGCGTAGAGCGCGCTTCAGGGGTGAAATGAAGGGCTGGCGGAAAACCTACACAGAGATGAACTAACGTACTCCTAATTAGACGAGATCACATGTATACCGCAGACTCGTAGTCTTTCGAATACTCGAGTAGCTCTAGTATAAAATGTTAACATCCTAATACTATCCATAGCTACCTAAAAAGCTACTTTAAACATAACCAATCATAAACGTTTGCTCTTTGAATTACAAATCATCGGTTATTGAGTATCATGATGGGAGCAGCTTTGTCTTAAATCTTTCAAGCCAACTCACAGAACAAACCCTTTTTGTACAACCAACCAGTATAAATAAGTTATTCATTTCTGGTACGAAATTACGTGCTATGCGAAGTTTTTCCACCAAATCGAAATTTTTACACGTTATCAGGAAGGTTACAAGAAGTTTAGCTTGATATTCTGTCTGCGACATGCACCATAAACTAGAATGTAGGCAAATTTTTTTCTCGCGGTTTACAATAAGAATGAATATACGAGGGCTGAAAATTATTACGGTTGAAATGCCTGATAATTTTGGATAAAAACAGCTTAGATAATTCAAGCGACTTGATACTTCTACTTGAAACCACTGTGCCAGTTCCCGAGCACATGGAACAGACTACTAATGCAGCTGAATGCGGACGAACAATTGGAATTCTGAAAACTCATTTCAAAAATAGCTTCTTCAAAAGACTACCTAATCAGCATCAGATAATCATCAGAATACTCACAGTTCACCTGTTTCCGAGCTATTAAGGCAAACATCAGTGATATTGAATAAAAATTTAGATGGTTCCTAGATAAAGATGCAAAAATACAAGTCGTGCATCAACAAATTAACGACTATAATACAATTTCAAGCGCCCTCCGTAGCAAATAATATAATGTTATCACTTACCATCTAGTCGCGACATTAAACGAGACGAATGATAACGGCTCGTATGAAAGTCGAGTTAAGAAAGCACAATAATTATAATTAATAGAGGAACTGTTGAAATACACTAAACGTGGTAGCAATTCCTCTGCTTTCATTACGTCAGGAAGCCCGCACACTGCAGAAAGGTAACTACTTTAGATTCCTTAAAAGACAAAATTATTTTAAAAGTTTAACCACTGTTTATACTTGTTTAATTATGGCTATGGTCACGGATTAACTCAAGAAAGGTTTAATTTAAGCAGCTCAACGACGTAAAATTCCAGGCAAAGTCATCAAAAAAAGACGAAAAAGGAAAGCAAATTGATTCGAAAAACCTCGTGAGATCGGTTGCACGTTACACCGGCCACCACAAGAGAGGCAAAAAACGGGAAAAGACCATGTTACAGTACATTTTTCCACGCTCACCGATGAGAACAAGTACTATCAGCATACACTTCTGAATTGAGCTCAGGCGTTCTATCATACTTGCAACCCGAAAAGCGTTAACCCTTTCGCGGCGACTGGGATAATGCGTCCCATCAGATTCCATAAATCGTCACGAAAGGGTTAAACCGCCAAGATAAGTGCAACTCTTCGCAGTGCACTCCTGCAGAGTAAAAAATAGTGGCAGTCTTGAAAGAGTACGTGGCTGCACGAGTAAAGGCAAAAAGATCTATGAGGTGAATGTTGAAGACAACAGCATCTCTGGCAATGATTCCTCACAATGGTAGGCAAAGATGGTCTACGAAATGTTCCAAATTCCTGCTAATTTGTGGGCACGATCTTGCAGGAATTTGATACGTATTGCAAGGTGAGTTTTGCTAAACATTATAATAACTATGATTCTCGACTATAACAAAGAGTAATAAATCCCCGAGCCGAACGATACTCGAGCAGGAATTATTTCCCTGTAAAATATTTTCAAGCCTTAAGAGCTTGAATAGTCACTGCTGAACTAAAAAAAAAATCCCACGAATAAAAATTTTCCCACGTTCAAGAATAACTCGATGTTTGCTTATACGATTATTATGCAGCTACTATGCCAACAAACAAACATGATTCGCGAGTGCTTTAGAAATAAATTTTTTAACACACCATTTACTAAACTTATGAACATTTATCTTTGTTAAAATTTGACTAACAAAAGGTACATAAAAATACAGCACTAGAGGCAAAACTTACCTTCCAACTGCAAGGAATGCGTTGATACGCTTTAATTGACTTCTCAATAGATGAAACATCTACACAAATATTTTGATTAAAATAAATCCGTAGGACTTGAAACCTCATTTCACAACTTGGATTTTGATGTTCATATCAAGACCTAAAGACGGAAAACAATGTGCCGACAATTGAAAATAGAAAAAAACATTATTATGAGTGAATGCTGGTTATTATAGGCGAGTAATGTCCAGCGGCCAAACTTAAGTTCTACTTGCTTAACCCGATTCATACAGTTACATTTAGCATGCTCAAACTGAACTTATGATTTCCTAGCACAATTGTCGAAACTAACCATTAACAATTATTTCAACAATTCCACTCTTCCCCATTTCTTTGTAAATTTTTCATCATAACATAGCTAGGTTTCAAGCATTTTTTTAGTTTATCACTACAGATACTTTGGTTTAATTCCTGACAATATGAAATACTAATTTATTTCTGAATATCACGGTAGTAACTTGTTTTAATTTCGTAACTTATGCGCCATAATATGAATTCGGTTTCAGGCTGCTCAATTGCAATTTCACAGGAAATTTTCAATCCGGTAAGCCTCCAATTAATTTTATTCGAATGTTTTTGACTTCCGTTCACTACACTCAGAAAACAAGTCATGAATTGATACTAAACTGTGTCAAATACATTCAACACAATCGTATCAGTTTATCTTCGTTTCATTTCACACTAGGGCAACATGAGCTAAAGAGGTCAATATTCTAAACGAAGGACCTCATGAACACTCATATAAAACGTGAAGGTCATGAAAAATGACAGTTTTGAAATGTGTCGACTGAATAAGATGAAGGAATTATAAACACACAGATTTATCTTGAATGTACACGGACAATGGAAAATATTCACACCATTCTTCATAAAAATGACTTGCTGTGGACACATTCTAATAGATAATATTTTACAAAACATTCATGTTCGCGGCTTAGGAGTCACACTAGGCTTGGAATCGGAAGTTCTGCGGGCGGAGGATGTTTTAGTAGGCACAGCTGTTTTAACGCTTTCTGCGGAAGAACTTCCTACGGCTTCCTTTTCAAATTTTTGCTGAAGAGATGCAACATTTGAACTACCTACATTCTTACCTCCAAAGGCGATGTTGCTCCGGACAGCGGGACGGCGTGCGCTCGAGCGCGTTGCGCTAGTACTGCTGCTGCTTAGGGTAGATTTCTTGGGCTCCTTAGAATCTGAAGTTTCACCGCCCACTCCTGGAGACTTTGTTCTGAAGGTAGCACTTTTAGATTGAGGGGCAGTATGAACTTTATCTGATGTATGAAGACTCTTACCTGTAGAAGACCTAGTCGGAGATAAGATGCGAGCAGGCTTATTGACCGACTCGTTGGATTTACCTGACGAGGCTGCATTACTTCCTCCAGTTTTACTCTTGGAATTCAAATTTTTCCCCTTTCCTGCACTACCAGTTCGATTATTCGCGCGTGAGGAGCCCACATTTGACGGTACTAGGCTTGCGCCTTCAGTTTTGGACACTTTTGTACTGGCAACAGAAGGCTTTTCAGGCGGGAAAATGACCTTGTCTGGAGGGAAGGCTGGTCGCGAAGATTTAGGACCAGATTTGGACGAGGCACTAGAAATACTAGCGGTAGTTGCAGAGTTCACGCTACCTGATGAGTTTTCTACACTATTATCACTTGAAATACTCACCTGACTAGCAAAAGGTTTGCTTGCACTCGACACAATGGGTTTACCGGAAGCAGGTTTTCCTAGTCCCTTCCCAGCAACATTTTGTACCGCATTATCGGCTTCTTCTTTCATGGGAGAAGGTTTAACCGAAATAGTTGCTACACTAGTCGAAGTAGGGACTGGTTTTGTTATTGCAGCAGTAGCTGACGTATTCTTACTAGGAACATTAGAATACAAAGGCGTTGTACATTTAGCCGAGGCTTCTTCGGCTTTCGAGCAATCATTTTTCTTCAACTGATTAGATGCAACTCTCACTGCTTCTAATGAAGACTCTAACCTCTGGTTTGCCGAAGTGGGTTTTGCAGCAATAGCAGGAGCAGCACCAGAAACAATTTGCGTCGTGATGGTTGTGTTACTCATTGCAGTTATGGGGCATTTTAGGTCAGGTGATGCTGCCTCGCGTTTCTGCCCCGTGTCCTCTACAATTGTCTTCTCCTGATCATCAGGTAAGTTACGTTTCAAGTAAGATAAAACACTACCTGGCTTCGATAAAGGTTTTTGGTTATCGCTCCCTGTTGAGTGACTAGAACTGAGGGATGAAGCCTTCGACGCTGACTGCGATTTCCAAGGATAGCTGATGCTGCGACTTACTTGACTTGAGCTCGTACTATCAACTTTCGGCAACGGCGAGCTATCGCCTTGCGAATCTAACCTGTTTGATGCAAGGCTTACATTATTCTTCCCTATGCTGAAGGCAGCTCGTTTTTCCTCCGATGATTTAGCCTTTTTCTTATTAACGAGAGCGTCTCGGAAATCCGGCTCCCGAGTGACTAATTCGCTAACAATTTCAGAAAGTAGACCTCCGTCTTCCGAACTGCCACAGCTTGTGCGGTCTGGAGGGGTTAGAGAAGACGATCGGCTAGGAGGAGAAGGTAATTCTTTTTTGGAGTCCGTTCGATCATTTCCACCAATGTTACTATAGAGTGGCTCTTCCACACTATCTTTCTTCTTTCTCTTTGCCTTACCGTAAAGAAATGAAAACATGGATTTTTTAGGTGTAGAATTTTCCGGAGGTACAACTGCAGAACTGTTAGCATAAAACGGCTCTTGCTCAGCAGCAACATCAGAATCTAAAATTTTAGATTCGACTGAACTAGCATTCTCTGGAGATGTGCCTTCTTCAATGGTGGCATATATACTTTCAGTAGGAGAAGACGTATCCTCTTCCAGAGACGCCACCGGCGCTGGACTGTGATAGCTCTCGGCACAATCGTCATAGAGATCGTCAGAGCCCGGGGAAGGGATAGTGGGTAGAGGAGGACGAGGAGGAGGATCCGATGGTCGAGCAGGAGGAAGGCTCTTGGGCCGAGGAGTCCTCATTGACCCAAATTTAGGGATAGGTGGTCTGAGAGTCACTGAAGGTTCTCTCATGCTACCTATCCTTTGAATATCGGATGAATTAGCAGCGTTACGTTTTTCAGAAGCATTAACCGAAGGAGCCCAAGTTACCTTCGTAGATTTGCCTCCTTCTTGGGATAGATTTGAGCTCGTTGGCGGTTCTGGAGCTGCTCGGACAGGAACTAGGTTTTCAGGCAATTTAGTAGCCTGAAGTTGCATTGGTGCAGAAATTTCAAGTTGCATTAAGCTTTCTCTGTTAATTTTTGAAGCTTTACGAGGCAGCGTGCTACATCGGCTGGCGTCTCTTTCCTCTTGCTCGCTAGGCTCATCTGTGCTTTTGTCTTTCTTATTCAAGAAGGAAGCAATTCTAGATACGGTAGAACCCGATGACTTAGAAGAGTTAGCAGGAGACGTGGTGGCAATTGGCGTAGCAGTAGAAGGCCTCGAAATAACTGAATTATGGTCCGGTACCGATAGTGGGCGTGGGGCAGCAGAGTGAGGGCGACGCTGTGGATTTACGATTGTCACAGGAGGAACAGAGGTGGGCGGAGGAGGAGGAGGAAGAGTTTTAGGAACGGAAGGCGCTTGGCCAACGGGTTGCACAGCGCGGTTAGTAGATGCTTTCAAACTAGGTCTACTGATCGAAACCTTAGCGGGAGCAAGAGGAGCCTGACGTACGGGCTGTGGAGGCACACTGGACGCCTTTGTGAATCCATTTGCCACACCATTAGCAGAGTGAACAGGAGATCCTACTCCGTTGGATAAGCTATCTACCGGTGCAAGGGTGAAGCCAGGATGTTTACCGAAGAACTCATCCGCTCCGTCACCCTTAACTGCAGTCACAGGCGAGGGTGAAGAAACGATAGTAGCACTGCCGTTAAGTAAGGGACTGTTACTTTTGCTCTCACAGGAAGAGATTGGACTTGATGGGATACCTCCCGTACTGGTCGTTGAGATCCCTCTTTGAAGGCCAACGGCGCCTCGTCTGCCCGACTCAGGATCACAGCTTGGAAGTCTGATTAAAAATTGACGCATACATGTAAGCACCCTGAAGTTTACATTATACTTTCAGGTCTATTCTCATCTCACATTCATTCTCTCCTATAGTCTCGCCCTATGTCGGAAGGAGGATGGTCGAGAACGAGTCTGAGTCGAGACCATCTGCTGAAGGACCAACTCACACCAATAAATGTTGGCTCGTCTATAATTAATTTCTTGGTAGGGCCCTGGAGCTTTCGTAGCATCCTACCAGCGGCTTTTTCTCCCTCACCTAGACTCTCTTACTAAAAATAACACTCAGCTAACTTCAGAGATTCAAATTTTTAGTAAAAAGTATCACAAAATAAATAGTAAAAAACACCATTCTTATTGAAAAACTTTTAATTATTTACCTGGCTAAAAGTGAAATCGAAAAAATACGATTTTACAAGATAAATATTTCATTTATTCATTCAGTAACCCTCACGACACACAGTAACCCTCACGACACAGCCAGTAACCCTCACGACACAGCCGCGAATGGTCGTGCGAGATAGGTGCTCAAGTACGTGAAGTGTAAGAGTTCTATCTTACGAAACGTACCAATCACGCCGAATAACGTGAATACTTTAACTACTGACCGAATAATTACCGAAGTGATTTAAAGCGTCTACCGTTAAAGTTTTAAACGAAATATTTAGACAACAAGCAGGCTATTTGGTAACAAGCACCACATTGGAACAAGCACCTCATCAGAAAACAAGCTGCCCTCGTAGACCGCATACCAGCAAGGTAACCGCAGCACGTCGACCACCCGCTTAGACCTCTGAGCCCGAGCCAGCGAACAAGCCGCAAGGAAAACCATTCCTACACGACTACAATCATCTGCTATTATCTACTAGTACTACTACCATCATCTCCTGCTATCTCCTATTGTTATTTATATCATAACTGTCTACTGCTCTACTGATATCTACTGCTACTGTCGCTTCTACTGCTACTGTCGCTTCTACCACCACTGTCGCTTCTACCACCACTGTCTACTGCCACGATCTACTACCATTATGCTGCCTCCGTCTGCTGCCAACAACTGCCGCTGTCCACTGCTACTGCCACCCTACTGCCAATGACTACTGCTGCCGCTGTCTACTACTACTACTACCAAGCTGTCTACTACTACTATTACTGCCGCTGTCTACGACTACTATTACTGCCGCTGTCTACGACTACTATTACTGCCGCTGTCTACTACAGTCAATCACTACCATTACTGCACTGTCTACTGCTACCATCACTGCACCATCTACAGCTAACATTTATTTCATTTCTGTGTTTGTGTTTCTGTGTTTGTAACATCTATTTCATTTATGTATTTGTGAAACCCTTATATGCGTTAATCCAGGTGCAGTGGATGTTGGTACTGTACTAATGGCAATAGAATCTATTTTTTTTCAATGGACGAAAACTATTTTTGATATGTGTCTTTAGTTTCGGGGAATCTTTATTAGCGTTGCTTCTGTGTAAAAAAGAACATAATAGCTTTCAACACACGGAAAAAAGAATATTTTTTAATTTCAAACTTCAAAATAATAATGAATGAATCCTTTTCATCCAATCCTCCAGTTTATGGAAATTATTCTAAAAAGAATTTATTAATGGGAATCTTATTCGATATCATAACTAAAAAAAATATCTTGATGGAGAAAACAAATCCTAATGTTTGCCTTTTTCAAGTGCCAAATTGAATCATTTTGCAACTAAACAATACTTTATGATACAGTGAATAGACACTAATGAGATTTTGTTCTGTTTGACTAGAATCTAATATTGAAATCTTGTGCTTCGATACCAATTTGGGGATCCGGTGCCTAGATACTAATTTTGTGATTTATCGATTTTGCAACTAGACAATAATTGTGTACTTTGGTGACTGATTATTTTAATAATAGTGACTGGTGACTGGATAATATACTGTTACTAGAAAAAATATTGCGGCTGAACAATAGTCTTACATTTGTATAACAGGTTGCTGATTGTAATTTGTGGTTGTGATCGATTGGAATTTTGTGGTTGTGATCTCGTGACTAGACACTAATTTTGCGATCTGGCGACTGGACACTAATTTTTGTAACTTTTTGGCTGGCCTGAAATTTTATGACTTCGTGACTGGTCACTGACTTCGTGATCTGAGGAATAGACACTAACTTCATAATTTTGTAACTAGTCGCCAAACTTGCATTTGACAATCAGTCACTAACTTTAAGATCTCAAGATCAGATAATAATTTTGTAATTTGAACAGTACGTGCCATCAACTCAGTAGATGATCACTGAAAAGCAAAACGCGAACAGCTAGACGTATTCAAAAAATGGACTCCAACCAAAATACAGAAAAAGCTACAAAAGCGAAAACACGGTACTGCAAAGAATGCAAGGCAACGTACAGCTTGCAACTCTTCAACATAAGAGGTTGCAATATGGACGAGTGCCGCTTCTGTTATTTCAAACAAGAATCAGCTGCAATCATTGAAAAACAATCACGTACAATTCAAGAACTCAGCCGTCAACTTGAACTTAACCGTCAGCTCGAACTCAGCCGTCATCTCGAACTCAACCGTCAAATCGACCTGCTGGCAGGACGCTTAGCAACAATTGAGACAAATCAAAAACAACATTACGAACACGAGCTAAGGCTTCAGTCTTCGGAGACTCAACTTAAACAGCATCTACCTGCTAACAACCAGCTCCAACATATTCAAATTATTGCTGAACGTCCAGAAATTATTGCTAAACGTCCAAACTTCTACCTGAAAACCAAGAACCGTTTTAGCACATTGAAAGACGAAATGAAAAGTAACGCATTGAAAAACGAAATGGAAAATAATATCAACTCTACAAAGGGACAGATAACGCAAATATCAGCTGAACATAATCCACAACAAATTCAATCTCATACCCAACCTGATGGAATCCTCAAAACTATTCGCAAAGCAAATAAAATTACTAACATAAACCTGCAAAATTTTGGTGGAAACAAACGTACAACTAAGGAAAAAATTAAAAACAGAAAAAAACGTCATGTATTTCTCATTGGAGACAGCATCAGACAAGGACAGAAAACTGAGTTTAAGCGGGGGTTGGACGAGCATAAAATTCTCTGCCGCCCCAAAATACGACTTCCCGAAGCAGTCCACCTAGTAGAAGATCTACGATGCAAAAAGGAGGACATAATTATAGTTCTTTGCGGAACACGAGAGTTAGAACACAAGACCTAGGATGAAATTTCCCTACAATTTGAAGCGTTAATCCATACAGTGAAAAATAAATCCAAGAACGCTATCATAACTAGCATTCTTCCGCGAAGAAATGATGTGAATGTAAATCTTCAAATTCTACTAACTAATGAAAAGGTTAAAGAAATATATGTACCTAGACCTGATGTCCCATTACACTGGACAGAATTATCTTTTCAAGAAAGATGGAATCCATCTGAACAAAGTCAGGCAAGCTAAGCTGGGGAGCTTACACACCATCGCCACGCTTGAACTAACCACCACATAGGAACACAAAATTGGCAATATACAAAATTCAACAAGCATATTGAAAATATATCCAGAGCAACAACAAAGCAAAGAAAAAAAAATCGGACAACTGTAATTCAAACAACACAGAACTAAATGATCCTCGAAGACACAGGAAAGCAGTAAAAAGTTTAACTATATCACGTTCTTGTCCGTACAAACTACGTTCACATAACGTATCCTACCCAGCTATCCAACATGGAAAAGGAAAGAACAGCGCATTCGACACAAACAAGCCAAAAAACGAACAGCTCTCCCGACAAATCGGTATCACTTAACCTCACCTCTGCAGCAGACATCTCTGGCTCTGCAAGAAATACTTGCAAAGCCACAAAACTATTGGCAACCTGACCACGACCATTGGGATACCTTGAATAAAACTGCATTATCACAACACGATAATAGACTAGGACAACTGAAGATACTGGTTGGTAACGTACGAAGCCTCCTACCAAAAATGTCGAAACTTGAAGCCATGGCGTCAACGTTGTCACACGACATCATAGCTATCAATGAAACATGGCTAGATCTCAATGGAAGACATCTTCCAGCGGAAGTCTCAATAAAAGGATACGTTTTGCACAACGTCGACAAACCGTCACACAGCAACAGAGGTGGTGGTTCCCTTATCTACGTCAAAGAAAAGTGGCAACCACAAATCAAAACCAAGCGAGCAACAGAAAAATCGGAAATACTACATCTCAACATCCAACCGCATCCAGGACAAACTATCAAAATTGTGCTCGTGTATAGGAACCCAACCTGCACGGCCATTGAAGATGACGAATTCTATGATTGCCTAGATATTATTCTTAATACTTAATACGAAACACTAATCATGGGAGATTTCAACTTGCCCCACATAAACTGGACTACTCGCCAAAGTCAAGCACCAGGCTCAAAACTTATTGATCTGATGAATACCAATTCCTTGCAGCAGCATGTCAACGAACCAACTAGAGGAAACAACATTCTTGATCTCGTCATGACGAATACTGAACTCAGTATAAACGGCCTAGAAGTTACGGACAAGATCGGTGACCACCAGATGATAGACTTCTCTCTCGAAGTACAAGACCCTAACACAAGGACTCAACATAAACAAGTACTCGACTACAAACGAGCAAACTTCGAACTAATGAAAGAAGAGCTTGGCAGCTATAACTATGAAGTACTCATGAACAACCAAAACGCCGAAGAGTGCTACATGATACTCAAAGATAAGATTGCAACCGCTACAGACCACCATATCCCAAGAAAGCGAATCAGGCCAACTAATAACCCTCCTTGGTTCTCACAAGAGATTAAACGCCTCATCAATGCAAGACAACATTCGTACAGAAGACTCAAACGATACCAAACAGAACCCCATCGTCAAGAACATATACACACCTGCAAGGCTGTTAAGCGAACGATAAAATCTACCAAACGAAATAAAAAAATTATAGTTGCAGCACAAGCCAAAACTAACACGAAAAGCTTCTACAAATATGTGAACGACAGACGACTCAAAAGAGACACTATTGGACCACTGATTGATTCTGAGGGCTTAACGCCAACGAACAACAAAAGCAAAGCCAAAATTCTTAATACATACTTTACTTCTGTCTTCACTCACGAAGACTTAACTGAAATCCCGCAACCTCATATTTTAAACACTCAGGAAATCCTGTCAGATGGCGTATTTACAGTAGAAGAGATAGAGGAACAGCTCAGCATTTTAAACCCATACAAGTCAACCGGACCAGATGGCCTTGGTCCCCGGATACTCAAAGAAACAGCCGAAGTAATAAACGAACCTCTAACAAACATCTTCAATCGATCTCTTGAAACTGGGACAGTTCCAGATGATTGGAAGCGCGCAAATGTCACTCCTATTTTCAAGAAGGGGAACAAACAAATCCCTAATAATTATCGTCTAATC
>VCRD01002333.1:72298-92052 GCA_006783055.1 Trinorchestia longiramus | reverse complement strand
AAGAGTCACAAAGTCACAAAAGTCACAAAGTCACACAAGAGTCACAAAGTCACAAAAGTCACAAAGTCACACAAGAGTCACAAAGTCACAAAAGAGTCACAAAGTCACAAAGAGTCATCACCAAATGTGGCAGCTGATCAGATGAACTGGAGGGAAATGGTCTCCTGCCAGCACCTGCCAGCACCTGCCAGTACATCACACTGCATTCTGCGAGCGAAGGCAGCACGAAAAATACAATATATACTTTATAAATTTTACTTTTCTTCGTGCGTGCGAGAAAGTGCGCTAGAAATTAATGGAGGAGCCCGTAGAAAGTACCTATATTTTGTCCTAGACTTGATGCTTCGGAACACTTTGTTCGTCCTTATTGAATCAGGAATATTAATAGAATAAAATTAATTATGTATGTACTTTAGCACAAACAGCTCTCGTATGCCAGTTTTGAAGGAATATTTTATACTCTGTAGAAATATTAGATTCTGATTCTTCAAGCATGTGTCGTAACACGTTTTGAGATATGAATATTCACGGATGACAAACTGCGGACAATATGGAAGAAATTCCGAAAGAGGTTGTCCGGTTTAAAAATGTTTGTAAAACCAAAGAGACAATAGAACGCGTGGATTTTCTTATTAGACGAAATTTGATCACAAAGACTTGCCACCGTGGTCGAGCCACCGTGGTAGAGTGGTCTGCGGCCTGTGTTAGGTATCAGGTCTCTGCTTCGGGCAGAAAGACCGCGGTTTCGAAACCCGGCAATGAATACGAGCTGTTTCTCGTTTCGCGCCGTGAGCTCGCACTTATCGGTAAGCCCATGGACACATCCCAGGATCGTCGCATGGAGCTCACCATCATCCTTACTCTAAGGATGTTAACCTTAAGAATTTGAAAAACCAATGTACCAATGTCTATGTACTGTGTACTTGATTGGAAATAAAGTTGTTTGTTTGTTTGTTTGTTTGTTTGTTTGTTTGACTAAATTTAAAATTCTGGTTTAAAAGTACACACGCAGTACGTCAAATCTACGTCCCTGGACATGTTTCCTAAAATAAAATTGTTACAATAGGATCAAAGCTTAGAACGGAGTGCATTATATCTACTTGATCTCTTCCCTACTGCATAAGTGAAGAAGTTACAACTTTTAATGAAAGGTTGAAAGTACAGGCTGACTTTTTTATGTGGCTGACTACTGGTACTGTGTAACTGTGTGGCTGACTACTGGTACTGTGTGGCTGACTACTGGTACTGTGTGGCTGACTACTGGTACTGTGTGGCTGACTACTGGTACTGTGTGGCTGACTACTGGTACTGTGTGGCTGACTACTGGTACTGTGTGGCTGACTACTGGTACTGTGTAACTGTGTGGCTAACTAACTTTACTACAAATACTTCCCGTACTTTATGTACTCAATGCTTCACATTAAAAGATCGTAATCCTCTCAAAATTTTCACTCATATTACGAGATTGTGCGTTAGAGAAACGGAATAAATTTGTTCGGAATTCTTTTCAAGAAAACTTCTGACCTCGAATCGTTATGAAAACATAAAGGCATTTAATTTTTTTTGCGTGAGTTCCCACAGAAATTTGATGTAGATTTGTCATATGTACTCACTATGTATTAATGTTAGGTTACAAACTAAATGCAGCAAAGTCTTTATAGGACACATACGAGCAAAAAATAGCGCAGCAGATCAAAACGTCTGTAAGCGAATGTTCCTTAGAATTTTTTCCCCTTTAACCTGTCTTTCCCTGTGAGACATAATACGATAGCAGTGAACTTCATTAAGGAAATGCGTAGAATTTGTTTACGGATGTTGGAAATCGAATAGAAAATTTTTAAGTTCTATTACACATTGAAATCGATATTGATAGAAGGAACTATTTTGCAGTGGCAAGAATAATAGAACAACTAATACATAGGAGGTGAGGTTGTTTGCTAGTTAGTATCGATTTCAATATGTAATACAGGGTGTCAGTAAAGTCTCTTATAAAAGTCTCTTATAAAGTCTCAAAAGCACCTCTTTCAGAAGCAGGATCTCTAAAACATACAAATGCAAAAAATTAAAAACTTTAACAAACACTGAATACAATAAAACAGATTTGAATAAAGTATCTTATCAATTTCATTTGTAATAAATTTTTGAATTGGTAAAGAGACTTCATGGACACCCTGTAGAACTTAAAATGCCTCACACCATTCAACAAGGGCACCAGTTCTGAAGACTAAGCTTCTAATAACACCAGTCTGCAGGGTCACATTTTTTTTAACAGTGGAATTTAGTACAGTGGTACCTTGAGATATGAATTTAATCCGTTCCCTGAACTCATTCGTAAGTCAAGTTATTCGTACGTCAAATGAATTTTTCCCATTTAAAATAAAGGGAAATGGATTAATCCGTTCCAACCCTCCCAAAATCCCTCCAAAACTACTCTAAAATAGAGTTTTTGTTTAATAATGAACGTGTTATAATGAACTAATTTGAAAAAGAATACTGACCTTAAATATTTGCTACAAGTCTTTACTTGGTTTAGCATATTTGGCTGCATCACCATCTTCTTCGTCATCACTCTTCGTTGGCCTCTTTTGCATGAAGCGATCTAGTAAAATTTGCCTCTGCCTCGTTTTCAAAATGTCACGAAAATGAGTAACTCGCATGACTCATATGAGGTTTCACCATGCTTGGCCATTCGTATCTCAATAAAAAAACATTCGTATGTTAGGCGGATATCTGAACCAAATGACCATTCGCATGTTAAATAATTCGTAAGTTAGGACATTTGCATTTCGAGGTACCACGGTAGTTTTCCATCCGCCAAAATGTTGCTGGAAATTACACTCAAACCTCGTTATTTTTACCCTCATTAGTCACACAATTCGCTCTTTGTAGTGTTTCTTGGAGCATTTCTTCAGGATTTTCAGCACTGCCACGTTATTATCGTGATTTTGATTGACGTTTTTCCGCAAATACAAGCTCTTCAAATCTTGACTTATGGCTTTAATTACGAGAAATAACTAGGTTCGAGTGTAAACAACTTCAATGGATTCTTATAGTGAAAATCTTAAATTGCTGAAAACCCATAATAAAAATTCCCTTCATACGGAACTATTCTCTGTTTAGGCCAGTAATCTGTTTAGTGTTGAATGAAGTAACGGGAATTCAATCCTATTAATATACCTCTCATAGATGAATAATGTAACTCACGTATAGAAAATACTGGAATGAAACATACATGATTTGAGTGGTCGAATTATTATTTGTTAGGAACTAGGGCAGTCACAATTGTTTGAACAGATGTCCTCTAAAGAACACCTTCTACTGAACACAGCTGGAAAGAACACCTTCTACTGAACACAGCTGGAAAGAACACCTTCCACCGAACACAGCTGGAAAGAATACTTTAAACCGAACACAGCTAGAAAGAAGACCTTCCACCGAACACAGTTGGAAAGAACACCTTCTCCCGAACACAGTTGGAAAGAACACCTTCCACCGAACTCAGTTGGAAAGAACACCTTCCACCGAATACAGTTGGAAAGAACACCTTCCACCGAACACAGCTGGAAAGAACACCTTCCAGTGAACACTGCTGGAAGAAGACAAAAAGAAATGCCAGCAACTCGCTGGAAGAAGGTGGTTTCATTCAGGAAGAGTAAATGAATAAAAAACATGGCATTGCCAAGCCTAAAGCAGTTCAATTGATGATTTTTCACAACAATTAACAGGGGCTGGACCACATTATATTAATTCAAATGCAGCGGTTTGAAAATGGGAAAATCTTGATTTTCCAAAACTATTTAAATGTGAAGAACCATGTTTTTACGTTCCTCTATTTAGGTAATACTTGTCATTCATTAGTTTACCGACACGTTCACCGAGATACTAAGATACAATACCCATGTTTAGTAATACCTATTACTAATGCATGCTAATAAATTTTACGTTCTTGCATCTTTTCCACACTTACAGTTCCCATGAACACCTTGCAACCACTCGCTCCAACTCCAATGTAAGGCGAAGAAGGAAGGTCATGGGTGGAAGATAACAGCCAGGGAATATTTTTATTCTTGTCTTTTGCAATCTGCTGGAGCTTATTCTGATAGGTGGGCATCGGAGGGAGCAGCTGTTTTCAGTGCAATCACCATCCTATGAACACTCCAAATTTTGTTTGGACTTGCTGCAGTGAGAATTCTATGGGGTATCTGCTTGCAGTGTTTACTGGACTTGCTGCAGAGTAGACTTTATGGGGGTATCTGCTTGCAGTGTTTACTGGACTAGCTGCAGTGTAGACTTTATAAGGGTTCCTGCAAATCATATTAGAAGTTCAGTGGAACTCGTAACTTTTGTAAAAATTTGCTTGTCTGACTTGCATTTTAAAATTTTTCTCATGTAGAATAAAGTTCAATTATTACAACTATTATGAAGGCGGTTTATCACGTTTCATCCTTTTACTTAGTGCTTCTTGTAACTGGTGGTCTCTATGATTTTCATTTAGAGATAGTTTCATCGTCTTTTTACAACGGGTATTATGCATAACCAATCATCACGAGGTATACACTTTCGATCGTTATTGGTGCATGAAGAGTTAATATTAATTAATAATTGGGAGCATTATTTACACTTCTATTTGGCTTTGGTTCAACAAGCTGCCTGTCCAAGTATTTTTCATTCGCCTATGCTAAAGTACGTTGGACTATCGTCTACTTTTAGTTACGCTCTTTCTGTTCACTTTTCACCCTTCAGAGTAGCACCAATCTCTGGATCGAATTCTCTTTTTCTCCTTGTTTTACATTTATTGGAGCTTCGAAGATGAGTCCATGTAGCTTCACGGCTTCAGGGATATTTTATTGTTAGGCTGAAGTTCAGCACCCAGACTGAAAGAGGTTACAGGAAGTTCATTCTGTGTCTTTCCACTCAAAGAATCTATTCACTTCTCTGAAATACTGCAACTTTTATGAAATTTCAGGCTGTTTAAATTTTCCTTATAATGATAGATAGTTAGCAAATATATTAATAATTTGTTTTTGAGTAGGTTCCAGAAAGGGGTCACCTCCGAGTAAATGTTTCAAGCAGAATGGTACATTTAGTGGGATCTAGAAATTTGTCATGGTGGTACGTTCTGTAGCGGAGTAAGGGCAGAAGAAAAGAAGGTGGTTAACACTTTCTTCAGCACCATAGGAGCAGTAGGGGTCATCCACAATAGATTGAATTTTCAAAGTCCTTGCTGTTGTAGGTCGTGAAATTCCTTTGCTGTTGACGGTTGTAGTTGCTGGCCTTCTCCAGTGCTGACGCGTTGAATTTGGTGTCACTACTTTCGACTAAATTTCGTTGATTTCTCCCGGATGGACAGCAGACTTTTTGAAAGTTTTCGTCCAGTGTGTATTTATTTGACAGAATGAAAGGTGTCATAACGTATTTTGAATCATCGTCATTAATGTTGCATAGATGCTGGGATACCCAGTACCTTCCTGTTTAGTTCCGTTGCTCCACCGTGTCAGTAGGTAGCTTCAAAGTTTCAATTCTGTCATCACTGTCATCATGAATTCGAATTTCTAGTGGTTGTGCAGCAGAAAATTCACACAAATTCTGTGAAGGGTTTAATGTTTCCTTCTCTGGCGAGTACTGACTAACTTTGTGAATAAATTCTTTTGAAAATTCGGCATTTTGGTCATAAAATGCTTTACCTTTTCCCTCCGAGGACTGGAATAGGTGCGTCTCGGTTTCTGTATGTTCATGGTTGAGGGTGCGTTCATTATCTTGACACCCAGAGTTGTTTTTTACACCGAGCAGCTCAGAAATAAGGTATAGTTCATCAGCTTTCGACATCCATGTTGGATTCTCGGATTCGTCTATTTCATAGGTCTTTCCGAACGACCCAAATGACCCAGCTTCGTTGTCAACGTTCTCAATAATAGATTTTATTTCTTTGACGATATTTTCTTGAGTCGGTTTCAAAAATTTACTGTCTGTTTCTTTTGAACATTGGCGCTCCGGGCCAGGAGAAGAACGTGATTCAAGATTTGGAAAAATTTCTTTGGATTCTTCACTATAATCGTCACTATCATCATCCGAGTCCACCCTGTCGTGGGCTTTCATGAAGTCGTGGTTCTTATTCCAAAATCGATTTTGATTAGATGAAGCAAATACTAAGTGGGCCGAATTTATATGTTCGTTGAACTCTATTTCTTCGTTGAAGGGGGAAGTTTCATTCTTTTCGACCATTTGATTTTCATCAAGTGATTTACATTCATTTTGAGCCATAGCTTTTACGTGATCTACTTTGTTCTCGGAAATTTCATCTAACTGTTTTGTATACAAAACATTTTCACTGTTCTTCCAGGCTCCTTCTGCCAATGTAGGTTCTGCAATATTCTTGTTATCGCAATTTGTTTGATTCATTCTTCCTTGTGTTGCAGCCACTCTGCCTTCTACCTCTAATGGTCCGTCTCCTTGCTCGCTGAAATCAGGATTGTCGTTGCTATTGGTGTTCTGTTTTCGATGTTGCATAGTGGTTGTCAAATCCATCGTGTTTCCACTTTGAAAATCTTTTGCAATGCCATGATTTTCTGCTGTTTCTTCTATTTTTTTAGCCGTTACTTCACCTGATTCTGTTACTTCTGGACCAAGTTTTGTGTCCGAGGATACCAAATTACTCAATGCAGAATCATGTGTTATTGTTCCAAAATTTTTACTAGTTTCAGTTTCCGTATTTGGTAAGATTTTTATCGAAGAAATTTTATTCGAAGATTTCTCGGCGTGAGCGTTCTGTACACTGTCTACCACGACGAATTCATCAGGACCTTTGTCTTCAAAATCTTTGTGAGATAAATTGGAGCAAGTCTGAGGGTCTTCCCATTCGAACGCAGACTGATCTGAGTCAGAAAAACTGTTATCTTCTAAATTTGGAATTGGAGTGTCATAAATTGAAATTATAGGCTCTTCTACAGTTCTTTGTTTGACGTTGTCGATTGCCCTCTCTAGAAGAACAGAATTCTTTGAGGAAATGGATTTTAGAAAGTTAATGAATGCTTCATTGTACGTCACATCAGATTTTTTGGACTCAATACCATTTTCCTCCTTAAAGTTTTCGAGCGCATTAGTTTCAGTTGAATTTACCGTTGGTCCTCCAAACATTTCACCTTGTTTCTCATTGTTTCCATTAATTTTTAAAACGTCATTATCTTTTTGTGATTCATCTCCATTGTTCTCCTCCCTTCTGAGGTTATTGTGATCTGCCAGTAAATTCAGTTGGTCCTTAGTTTCTAGGTTTCCCACCGCTAAAGTGATATTTTTTTCCCTCCCATCAGACGAGTATGAGTCACAATGTTCATGGATCTGTTCATTTTCAGGACACAATCCCTTGTCCATTTCCTCACGATGTCCAGTCATGTGTTGACATTCCAGCGTAGCACTGATACCTGCGAGCTTGAACACTTCTACTTCCCCTGAACAATTAACTGAAACGTCATTTGCGATTTGCTGGGAGATTTCTGTTACGTTTAGGTTACCAATTTCTGATTTGTCATCCTTTTTCTTGAGGCATGGGAGTTCATTCGCAATCGGAGCATCGTTTGGTTCATCAGCGTGTACTGTTTGCCCTATCAATTCACTAGCCTGGCCAATTCGATTATTTGAAAATTTCATATTACTCGATTTTCCTGAAGCTAAATGGTCAGTTTTGAGTTGAGTTTTAGTCAAGGATTTTATTCCACCTGATGAAGAAGCTGCTGTGATGATGGAGTCTCTTTCTAAGTTCTCTCTTACGTTCAATTCTGCTTCTGCCTCTGCCTTCTCCTCTACTTCTGTCTCTCTTCCACTCTCTACAATCCTCTCTATTTCCTTTTTTATTTCCTTTTCTACTTCCTTCTCTGATTCATTCTCTGCTTCCTTCTCTAACTCACTATCTATTTCTTTCATCGCTTCTTTTTCAGCTTCTTTCTCCCCTTTTATCATTACTTCTCCCTTCGCTTTTTTCTCCACCTCTTTCTCCGCTTCTTTTTCCGCTTCTTTCTCTGGTTCTTTCTTCACTTCTTTCTCTGCTTTTTTCTTCGTTTCTTTCTCCACTTTATTTTCTACTTCTTTCTCCATTTTTCTCTCCGCCTCTTTGTTTGCTTCTCTATTCGCTTCTTTCTCCGCTTTTTTCTTTGCTTCTTTCTCAGCTTTTTCTCGTTGTACTCTCTCTCGGAGCCGGATGACGTCTGGAATATGACAAATAACTCAAATTTTTTTATGACATTTAGGCTGCAACCCATTAATAACGTGCTGCACATCCAGATTTACCTTTTTCGTAATAGCTGATGAAACTTCGGTTAATTTTTCGTAATGAAGTACACAGTGTACAGTAAACACTATACAGTATATAGTACACAGTGTACAGTATACAGTATACTGTATACAATATACAGTACACAGTATGCAGTACACACCAGACTGGTCATGCACAGCCTTCCTCTGGGAGCAACCAAAGTCTCGTGACTTTGACACAAAATTTTAAACCTTATCCTAAAGAAGGTTAAATCAATGATAAAAATACTGTGAAGGTAACGGTCGATATTTTGCAGTATCACATTTATGGCCAACAGAATAATAGGATATTTCCGTCATCGAAAATGTAGAGGAACACGAGGATCACAGCAGCGATGCCACCAAAGACAAACCGCACTTTAAATTACCTTGTTTTTTCTTTTAACTTGTGTAAAAGTCATTAAGCACTCACAGTACATCAGGGACCATTACATACACAGTACATTATGTACCATTACGCAGCATATCATGTACCATTACGCAGTACATCATGTACCATTACGCAGTACATCATGTACCATTACGCAGTACATCATGTACCGTTTCACAGTACATCATGTACCATTACGCAGTACATCATGTACCATTACACAGTACATCATGTATCATTACACAGTACATCAGGGACCATTATACAGTACATCATGTACCATTACACAGTACATCATGTACCATTACGCAGTACATCATGTACCATTACACAGTATATCAGGCACCATTACACAGTACATTAGGCGTCATGTAGAATTATTTTTATTATATTTAGAGCAACATAATTTTACTAAATCCACCGAAATAATTATTATGCTTGCAATTTATCTTCTAACTACTAACTCAACCCTGAATTGCTTTAATTTCAAATATATCAGTCACTCATCACACCAAACACGACACAACAAACACATCACACCAACACAACACAACAAACACATCACACCAACACAACACAACAAACACATCAGTCCATACGGCATGGGACTTCGGTATTGAACCAAGAATGGGCCAAATTCTATTGCCTTATTCTACTCTTACCGTTGACACATTCGGCCACTCTCCTGAGCTCCTTCTGACGCCATCGGTCCCGTACCTCCCGTGCTGCAGCCTCTCCTCCTGATACCCTGAAACCAGACTTGTGGTGAGAGACATACATGAGGGGTGAAGGGTACACATATGGAGGTGAGGGGTTTAAGCTAGAAAGGGGAGGGGGTATACATGAGAGAGGCGAGGGGGTATACATGAGGGAGATGAGGGGCTTAAATGAGGGAGGTCTGGGTCATACATGAGGGAGGTGTGGGTCATAAATGAAGAGGAGAGGGGGCGTACATGAGTGAATTGAGGGGTTTCTACACTCCCTCATATTAAGAAGACTTGTTCTGAAACATGACGAATGTTAAGGCTTCCAAAAAGTAACACCGATGTGTTAAAATGATATTAAAGCGATATACACAGCGGTAACTGTAGAGTTTTCTTCAGTAATGTGTTCATTGTAACAGTATTCTCGGTGTAGAGGGGGTGCAATGCGCTCTTCAAGTGTTAAGATTTTACTCCTGGTGACTAGACTGCAGCATGTGGAAACGTCTTGTTTATGTGGGACCTGAATTCCATTGTTGGATATCTTCGAACTCACCCGAGTTTTTGTTAAGCAATTTCCCAGACTTTCTCATGCATGGTCTTACCAGGCATTTTTTTGTCTTTTTTCGACCCTATTGGTCGTTAATAGTTGTTGTGTCTTTTGTTTATAAGGGGCAGTAAATGGCATCTGAAATGTCTGTTTATATCACCTGATGATATCCAGATATTCGGCAAGCTATAATGTGTGAGTTGTATCCTCTTTGTTTATGTGTTCTGGAATGATGTGTGTGTTGCTGTATTCTGCATGATTGGGTGTGCTCTTTAATGTTGCATGTGTTGCTGGACTCCTGCTGTGTGTATAGTCTTTAATGTTGTGTGAGTTGTTGTATCCTGTTTGTGCGTGTGTGTTCTGGAACATGGCTTTTACATCAACAGTATTAACATTGATAATTTATATAATGCTCAATATACATACATTCAAAACAGGGTTATATTAGCATTTTTTATTTGCGGAGATTCCCTCAGATCGTGTTAATATTTTTAATAAACATTGTATTCATAATTTGAGGTTCAAAAAGAATTTAGAGGTATATTCGTATATTAGAGGTATATTCGTATATTACTGGATAGTACATATATTAGTATACCGGAAGCATATTAGTACATGAAAACTAATTTTGATCATGTGTAATCAACAGGACTGACCAAGCTTCAGCGGCTGCTCGGTCCACAGGGAAGACAGGTCTATCGTCCAGGTAGGTGAGGCTTTGACATTTTGCTGTAACGCTGTAGCGGTAGTGGGGGACCTTCCCCACGCAGGGGTTGCCTTGCAGCTGTAACACGTGCAGCTGTACAACTCCTGCCAGCACCTGTAACACGTGCAGCTGTACAACTCCTGCCAGCACCCTGTAATACGTGGAGCTGTACAACTCCTGCCTGCACCTGTAACACGTGCAGCTGTACAACTCCTGCCTGCACCTGTAACACGTGCAGCTGTACAACTCCTGTCAGCACGTACAACACGTGCAGCTGTGCAACTCCTGTCAGCACGTACAACACTCGTGTTTAACAGTTGTCTTGGTTCCTATAATCGTTCCGCTAGGTGAACGTTTCTCAACCGGATGCCCGTGGCTCCCCAAGGGGACCACAGGCCTTCGACCGAGGGTCCACGAGTGGTTGCCGAAAATCTGCGAATACTTAACTTATTGAAGAGCAGGAGGCCACGAGGGGTGGAGGTCCTCGGTGGGGGGAGGGGTGCTTGGGTCATCAAAGGTTAGAAACTCAGCACTAGCCTAACAGAAATAAGGTAAAGATTATGACAAAGAGCAGCACGGAAATAAATTTTGTTATTTACTTTCAGAAATGTTTTAAAAAATGTGTTCAGTGCGATATGAGTGATGCTCTCCTAAACTTATGATAGAATTGTATATTTTTTTACACGTGGTTCTAATTCTACTTCAGTATTTCATTTATGATTGACAGGTGTACATATATCGCACGGCACCATTAAATTTGGTTGAATGAGACGTTGAGGGAAATAATTATTTCATTACTTAATCGAGTTAAAAAGTACATACGTTTTTGTTCACACAGTCCCTTAAAAACATTGAAGACTCGTAAGCGTGTTGACGTCAGAGAGAAATTAGCGTAGACAAGTTTTGAACGCTCACTGAATTAATGCTCACTGATATCGGTTATTCTGGTCTAAGACACGCAACAAATATTTCTCAGGGATTCTTTTCATTGTATTCAGGAACTCCCCTTACAAGACAGAAGCTTGATTGCATTGCTTCTAATAGAATTACGTCTCCTTTACAAGTGACCATACAGAGATAGTCCTAAATTTTCTGAGCCGAAATCTACTTAAGTCTCCAATGGATGGGTAAGCCTTTGAGGTATAGCACTCGAAGTGGTTGGATTTTTGGACACAAATGGTTGGACATACTCGAAGTGGTTGGACACACTCTTACATGCACGACCGTGGGATCATTCAGGTGGTTGTGGGAGAGTACTCTTACATGCACCACCGTGGGATCACTCAGGTGGTTGCGGGAGAGTACTCTTACATGCTCCACCGTGGGATCACTCAGGTGGTTGTGGGAGAGTACTCTTACATGCACCACCGTGGGATCACTCAGGTGGTTGTGGGAGAGGTCCAGGCAGGATAGAGATCGGCAGCTGGGAAGTATGCTGATGCTGTCAGTCGTGCTGAGTTTGTTGTGGCTCACCTCCAGAGTCTGAAGGTGGGGCAGTGATCCTGCTCAAACAAACAAACAACTTTATTTCCAATCACGTACACAGTACATAGACATTAGTACATTGGTTTTTCAAATTCTTAAGGTTAACATTCTAAATCAGAGTAAGGTTGATGGTGAGCTCCATGCGACGATCCTGGGAGGTTTGATGGGCGTGTCCATGGGCGTGTTGAGTGCTTACCCAGGAAGGCTTACTGAGTAAGCCTTACCGATATGTGCGAGCTCACGGCACAAAAAAACAACGAGTGTTCATTGCCGGGTTTCGAACCCGCAGTCTTTCTGTACGAGGCAGAGACCTGATACATGAGAGGCCGTAGAACAACAAAGTCTTTATTTGTGTCAGTTTGCTTCTTGAGGAGTGATTCTCGTCCTAAGAAGCAGACGACAGATTGTACGTGTAGTGATTGCTTCCCTGAAGCAGGTGGTGAAACTCTTCTTCTTGAGATAAGGTATATTAGATGGAGTTTCATACGCAATTCTCGGTAACTAAATTAGGACTGCAAAGAGACACGTAGAGTTAATTAAAGAGAATTATGAATGAACTAGGTGGAACCCGACGAAGCTGCGACTTCATATCAACTGAAGAATATTGATGGAATATTCGCAAGGTGGAATAATCCGACCTCAATCTGCGCAGTCCGATACGTATTTAGGTATTTGAATCAGTAAACACATTAGAGCCAGATATAGTTCAGACGATTCAGTGAAAACGTTAGGGGCATATATAATATGATTTATAAATCTCAAGTCAGCACTTTCGCTAAACAATGAGATATTGACTGAATACTGACATTTGCTTCACAGGAAGAAATAGTCGTACGTGCTGCACTCATTAAACATATTCTGGCTAGGAGAACCATTTCACGTAAATGTTGTGAGTGTCGAGTGTACATAAAGTGTACCGTAGATCTTGACATGAAATCCCAGTCGGCACTCACCTATGAGTTCGAGCTTAGTGATGAAGTTGTGGCAAAGGTTGAGGGTAACAAGAGACGTGAGGGTCTCAAGTCCTCGCATGACCACGATCCTGTTGTGGTGCAGGTAGAGCGCCTTCAGCTTGACCAAGTGAGCAAGGCCGGATGTCAGGTCATGCAGATGATTGTTGTGCAGCCACAGACACTTCAGGTCCGTGTACTCGTCTAGGTTTTCTACCTTGTTAAATCCTGGCAAAGAGATTATACCTTTGATTGCGTGAGTCGAAACTTATACAGTCCTAAAGAAAAAGCTCTCAGTCTATGCTGATATAAAAAGAGAAATTTCCATCTAAAAAGTATACCTCCAAGCATTAGTTTCTCTTGTTTATGACAACAAATTATACAATACAGTGTATGCGTTGACCAGTGATGTTTAACTGGCATTGAATACATAACATTTCTTAATATAAAACATTATGGATTTGGTCCCATATCGTTTTGAAAAAAGTTTCTACTTTTTACACCGACAATCACAGCAATGAAAATGGATCGCCCACCAAAGAGGTTGACTTTCGCAAAAAAGTGTAAAAAAAGTGTTCAACAATAAAAATAAAAACATGAAAACATCTGCTTAGACTTTATTATCAGGCTCTTTACCGTGAGGACCAAACGAAGTTGCATGGGTTTTGGGCTTCAAAGTCCAGCAATTAACGATGAGGCTTAGGTCAGGCCTGTTTCCAGGACTCACCAAAATATTGACGTTGTAGACAGAGAGGTAGTTTTGTTTTACCTCTCCTGAAATGTGGCAGGTATCTTGCATAAAAACTTCGCACCATAATTTTATTTTGCGATTCAGAAAGACAGAAAATGGTCCTCTGCAACATTCATTGTAGTGTTTCTAGGTAAAAAATACATGCTGATTCCACTAAAAGCCCTTACACCATCGCTTGGTCGGGGTGTTCATCAGTACGACCGTTATAGCGGCTGGTGTTCGAATATCGTCGCATTTCTCCGCTTGCTCCTCTAATACGCTTAAAAATGCTTTAATTGGAAAAATTCCTTTCATCCACACATCTTCAGCCCAGTAAAGCTATCTCTTCCTAAAAGTGAATATTTTCTCCGCCATGCTCTGATGAAGAGGGGTTTCTTGGCAGGGTGGTGACTTGGGAACCCGAGGTCCATTTGGAGGCGACGTTGAATGGTTCGAATTGATGCATTTTTTCTCAGCGGGAGATAATTATAATCTTTTGCAGTTGGGCGAACGTAATGGAGTGATGCTTCAATACCTCTCTTTTTCTTCGTATCCCAGTCTCGAATTTCTGTCTGGGAACAACGTTCCAACAAAATCGTGAGTCTCGACAGTCTCACGGTCGCTTTTTCTTATTCTGTCCGGAGGCAGCTCTCTTTTGTAGACACATTTTCATCCTTCAAGGCAAGGATCCGTGCCTTCTTTGCTTCAGAGAGGTGCTTAGTCATCTCTAAAATTGTAAATTCAAAAATGATAATCCTCAACACGAACACAATGAAAATAGTCCAACTGAACCTAAAACTAATGTCAAAGCAACATGTGATATGTGACAGCTGAGAGCTGTATCATTTTCTTTCAAATGCAGGGACTGTGCAGAGCTGTTAGACGTTCAGAGTTTGTACGCAAGCCGTTTGCATTCTACGAAATGTAACTAAATTTTATGGAGCTATTTTCTGCGTTTCGAGCTCAACCAGATCAAGTTCTGTCGCTGTGACTGTACTCCCATATATAATCTCGTTTGAAAACTACAGAAAGTCGTATGAAATTCTGGTCTCAAGTAGCAAATGAACTCCTATGGTGCAAACAGAAGCATGGAAACAAATCATCTGCGAGTTTCCAAGAGTTGAGGAGAGAAGTGGAGGAGCAAAGCAAACTATTACTGACACTCATATTGTAACTTCTATAAACCAAGACACAGAAATCAAAACTTCTCTATAACCTAGTGTGATATTTACCTGCAGCAGCAGTTTCATACGACATAACACTGGTGTACATTCTTCATACGGAATCTTAATAATTTATACTACAATAGATTGAATATGTGGCCAAGTCTATAAACTACACAAATAACTTTGAAATCAGCGAGTTGACGAGTACAAAATTTTAATTTCAAAGGAATAATTTCATATCAAAAAAGTTTCGCACGAGGATTCAGATTGTTGGATTGTAGGTCCTGATACGGAGAAAGAGACAGCCTACCTTGGTTGTGCAGGTAGAGACAGCCTACCTTGGTTGTGCAGGTAGAGGCAGCCTATCTTGGTTGTGCAGATAGAGACAGCCTATCTTGGTAGTGCAGGTGAGACAGCCTACCTTGGTTGTGTAGGTAGAGACAGCCTACCTTGGTAGTGCAGGTAGAGCACGTCATTCATAGCAGGGGTGAGGTAGAGCTGGTGGTCGCGGCAGAGGCGCTTGAGACGAGTCTTCGTCATCCTAGCTCAGGGCGTGACAAAATGGAACACAATTTGGAAACGTACGTTGGTGAGAAGTTCTGCTTAGCCTACCTAGGATCTCATGTCTGATGTTTGGACACTCAAACAACTTGCATTACTGTTCATACTCGCACAACACTCAGCTAAGCTTACAGCTACGCATTTGCAAGCATCTTACACACGTCTGTTGAGTTCTTATGGACGTAGACGTATGGGAGAGAATTCACAGAAAAAATAACTTATAAACAAGAGCTCCCTCTGGTTGGAAACGGTTGGCGCACAGTCGGAAAACATTCCAACTGTGGTATTCCAAAAACGTTAGGAAAATTATTCCTCTCATTTATCTCTGTTTCTTGTACTCTTTTTAAAGTATAATGTATGACTTTCATTTTCAGACATTTTTCCCGCTGCACCAACTGATTCCGATCAACGTCATAAGACCACCGACTAGATCCAGTCAGAGGGACTGCATTATTTTTTTAAATTGAGAGTCCCCTGGGAGATACCCAGATGTGTTGTCTGTCATAGCGTACGCAGTTTTTGAACATGCAAAAACCTTAATTGAACTCTTTAACCATTATTGGAAAAACGTACCGACACACATGCACGCTGAAAACACGCCTAAGCGCAGGCACAGTTCACGCTGGCATCAGTTCGTACCTACAGCGTACCAAAATAAAAATACTAATGAATCGATCTTCGTTGATGAAAAAAATCATCACCGAAAAAACTTTATCCCTTGACTACCGCGTTCCAAAGTTGATCTTATAGTAAGTGGGCAATAGCCTGCGTTTACCATTCAATCATTGAATCTCTGTAACGTTATTTGGATAAAGTGCAGTATAATATTCAGCTTCTAAAGTTTCTTTGTAAAACCCTCGCCAATAAGTTAATAAAATTAATGTAATTTCACTTTTTATTCAAAAAGGACAAAACTAAGATACTAGTCCGTCACCTGCCGTCCTCCATTGCTCAGACTACACAGATGAACTAGAGAGGAGTTGTGTGAAGGTAAATTTGAGTTTCCAACGTGAGTCAGGCTCGTTCAAATGCTGCCTTTACTCGCTTGGATTTTACCAGGCGAACTTGAGCGTCTTTCAGGCGGCTGAAGACTCCAACAGAAGTCTGAAGTCGAGTTCCCTCTCACACCCTGACTGGAGGAGAAACTGACATAAATAGAAAAGAATAGATGTGGCATAATGTATAAATTAGTAGTTGGCATCTCAACGGGGATGCCTAAGCTGGCATGTGCCGGTGGAGGAGAGGGAGTTGTGGGTTGTGCGCGGCAACGTCGTGTGTCGGTTCCGTATTGGTGTGAGCAAGAAAAGGCTCAGGTGCAGGTTGGATTGCTGGTCATACGTTGGAAGTAGTCGTTGTCGTGGAGATCTGTACTCGTAGAATATAAGGCTAAGTAGATTCAGTTACTAACACTAGCATAGGCATAATCTTCACGTGAATAGAAGTTGTATGTCACGGTTGGAGGTTGTCGAATTCGCATTGTGCACGGTTGGAGGACATACATCCATCACGAGAAGCAACGCTGACTGAAGAACAAGCCGAATAGAGGTAAGCGAATTCGTATTATAAAATACCGTAGAGTTGCAACTACTAGTCTTAACAATAATAGAATAGAATACGGCAATAGGAACGAGCTGTTTGGCCCATTCTTGGGTCCATATCCAAGTCTCATGCCGTCTAAAGTAGATCCAATTCAGTCATGTACACGCATTTCTCTCACGCACAGGCATCTCAGTCACGTGCATTGATCTCAATTATACACTGGTCCTAGCAGTTAGGAATATAGAATTAATACGTTATAATACTGGGGGGTTCGTAATCCAATATTTGTCGAGACGATTTTTGAATGTGTTCACGGTACCAGCAGAAACTATGTTTTCGGGCAGCTGTTCCAAGTTGCGGTAATTTTAAAGGGAAAGAAATTCTTAGGATATCTTGAAGTTTCTCAGTAATTGGTTTGTACGTTACTGTCTCTTTCGAAAAGCCCTTCCAGGGTAACATTGTTAAGGCTGTTGAGGTACTTAAAGGTCTCAATAAGTTGTATTCGTAGTTTTTTGTTCTAGGAAGATATGTTTAAGGTGCTGAAGATATCCTTAAGCTGAGATTGCAGAGTTCTAGAATAATCTTTGTTGCTTTACGCTGAATTTTTTCAATTTTATTCATATCTCTTCGTAGGGTAGGAGACCAAAGTTGCACTGCTTATGCTAAATGAGGCCGGACTAGCGCTTATAGAGCGGTAATATTATGTTCTTTGACTTGTATTCAAAGTTTCGTGCAATGAAAACAAGAATCCTGCTATCCTTTCTGGCGCTTTTTTCAACTTGTTTGTCATCTTTGAGATTTTCAGCTACAATGACACCTAGATATCTTTATTGCTAGACTGTTTCAATGTGTATGTCATTCATTGTGTGTTGGAAAAACGCTGGACTGACTGGAGGGAGAACTAACATGATCTTTTGTGAATTTTGTTACGTAAGATGAAATAAATAGAAACCTGTACATTAGAAAACAGAAGCCTGTACAGTACTTTTTCTTAACACATTAAGTCCGAACTGACCCAACGGTGGGTCACTCAGGTTAGGTACTGTAATTTTTCCAAAGCTTTCTAGTGACTTTGCGGTGGAACGTTAGAAGGTTTCGGTTTAACTTAGAGGTCTGCAAGACCGTTTTTTGAATAGAAAGGCGGCCTGAGAACGAAGAGCGTCCAACATGTCAAGCCCAACAGCTTCACACTAAAGCTACGACAGAAGTTAACAGTCAAAATTTCGAATTCGAACTGAAGGTGGCAGAAGTTTTTAAAGTGTAGTTCAATTCCCTATTTTTAGGTGCGGGTGAATTCAACGAAATTGAAGTACACTGATGATTCAAGTAAGTGCGTTGGCATAAAAGTATTTAGGACTTGGGTGCGTAACTGCTCATTTCAAAAGGACGCACAAGCCAAAATTTGGTATGTAGGCACATTTCAGAGTTAAAATTTAAAATTACACACTTGTTATTGAAGCTGTTACAATTTTGCATTTGAACGACGAAATATTTAGACTTATTTAGAAGATGACCCTAGAAAGACAGAATTCGGTTCAATCTACGATGACTACACGCACGAGTCATTATTTTATTTCAAAGTTGATGCATGACTTCGATTAAGTTCATACATGAAGATGACAGAGATTGCATCTTCGTTCCACCAATAAATAAACATGAACTCCTGGTCACGTACACATGAACTCCTGATGCCGTTGATACCAATAATAACGCACAACTTTATTTTCGAACATATTAATATCAAAATCGTGTAAAAGTAATACAAATGCAATGGTCATACCACTGTCAATACAATTTTAGGCCACACAGATAAACTAGATATCAAAAAGAAATTGATAATAAATAAAATGCTGAAAATTAATACAGCTCTTAGAGGCTCGAAGACTTTGTTCACCGCCCAGACAGCCAGCATTGCCTCATGCATAGAACAAACAATTGAACAAATGGGTCTCAAAAAATCCCGTTTACAGACACAAAGATTCATAAGTTAAACCTACAAAATTGTTTACGAAAAAGATTAAAAATTGAAGGTGCAAAACTGCTCACGCAAGTTTTCTAAAATTTTAGTTGAAATTTGTAGGTTATTTATAAATTCATTTAAAAAAACGTTGATGAAATATTTTCTAAACTTTTATTGCGTTGGAATAAATTTTCATCGCTTTTAGTGACAAATAACACTAACATTAAAAAAGTCTTCCCTAGTTTGAAGGTGTGTAAAAAGAACTAAATCAACGTGCAAGAAATATTATTATTAGTGTGAGTTTTTCTTTCTTGTTAATTGGCATGAGAAACAATAAAAGGAGGAGTAAAATTTTACGTATTCAGGGTCATCAAATCAAAAGGATATTCGATCAGAACTGAACAAACAAACAACAAGACAAAAACGTATATTTCCATTAAAGTTGGTACATAAGAAATGTAACAGCATTGGTTTTTAAAAATGCCTTATCATAAAATCCTTAAGTGGTAGGTATTCTGTGCGTAGTATCATAGATGATAGAACAGCAGTACCTACGGGTATTCATAAACATTTACATCATGCAATGAACGTTAAATATACATGGGGAAACGAAACTTCGCTTTTTCAATGATGACTTAAGAGGTAATCATTGGTGATACATATAAATTCTGACGTTGTAGGTATTATACGCATTTTAGGTGATCAGCGAAATGTTTTCTTTAGGTAGGTACA